>DWLR01002630.1:0-15005 GCA_018246295.1 Papilio alexanor hazarajatica | reverse complement strand
TAACTCATATATCTTGTTTTCAATCAGCCAAAATTTCTATTCCTGTTGAGATTCTCAAGGACAAAAGTGTTATCACTTAATATCAGCTAACTTATTAGCCTTCCATAGAACAAATATAAATAGCCATTTTCAAATAAGGAGTCACAAACTGATACAGGGGGACTGGGATAGGAATTGCACGACGCACAAATCTTTGTGAACCTTCGCAAATGAATTTGCAGCAGTAGAACAGTACCGATGCAAATGTTAATTGTCTCTGATAATTGAGGATAGAGTATGAGACGAGTTATAGGGAATCAATCTCGCAGAGCGCGATTGTATGTCCTCGTTATTGGTGCTATATTTGAAAGAGTCAAAGGATTTACATCATACCAAGTCGTACTCACCATTGAAGTGTCCAAACATATCGACCTGGCCGCAGACGCGGGCGCTGCATCTGTACTGGTAAGTCGAGTCACACGAGCACCAGTTGCAATCATTCAGGACGTGAGTATTTTTCTTGCAGCGCTCGTGCCATAGCGTCGCGGCGATTGCTAAGAGCACAATCAATTATGGTTACAAGCAAGTTTTAACGGTAGTAGAGCTGGAACAGCAGATGCAAATCCAGAATAGATTTTTTGAGGGGGGGGGGGGAGAGGTTTAAACTAAAGAAATAAAATATTTATTGACTGTGAAGAAAGTAAAATTAATAAGCCATAAGTAAATTGTAATGAGATATACTTACGCTGTTCATATTGTGCTGTGAATACGTATGGGAAAGTGTGAAGGTATACAATCAAAAGTATAAAAGACATATTACGAATCAACAAAAATCGATTTTGTTCTAAAAATTTAATCGGAATGAAAATAGTCTGTAGGTAATTCGATCTTAATTAATTGATTTTCCATCATCAATTGCTAGTTAATTAGATGCAGTTAAACTTAGCCATGTGAATAGCTAGCAACGTTATTATTTTCATATGTGTATACGAAAGATACTACTGTTGCAGTTTTTAAAACTTCAATAAACAAAAAAATATATATGCATTTTATAACATTAGACATTTTTCTCATAATAATAAAGCTTCTTTTATCTAATTTCAATAGGTTAACTGTAAATCTAGATAAGGGGAGATTTAGATTTGAAATGTTGCTGTTTAGTTATTGATTATTCTATCAGTAGCTTGCCCAATGTATTAGAATAGGGCAAGCCGAGAGCAACGTTTTTCGAATAATCTATCTTCGAAACTATTCTCACTGATAGAAACCTATTGAATTCTAGAATTGTAAAGCAAGACAGGTTTTTTGGCTTTTATGACAGTATCACCACTGTATTCTATTCATTCAGGTTTGGGGCGTCACACTTTACTGTGAGTGATACATCTAAATATAAATTTTTTTATGTATATATGTTTAAATAACAGCGAAATAAACGAATGTGTGTTTATATTTTTTAAGGAGGCTTTTTCTAACGTACTTTCTTCTTTTTCGTGAATAAATAAAAAAGCAACGCAACTTCAACTCTTTTTATTTTACGCTGTATTGAGAGCATTCAGTAAATTGATAAATTGATGTACCGCCATTTTTATTTTGTGGATTTGTTTGTGCAAAACAAATAATATTTTGTAATATATTATATCAAAAGGCTGACTTCACATACAAATTAGTGTGTTATTCTCCTTAGCGAGATATTTGTAAATAAGTTACTGCTTTGGGTACGACGTAGTTAAAAAGATAAAATTTTATTTAATTTGTATCAAAAACAAATCTAAAAACTTTATAACAAAGCGGTGACAAAGGTTCAAAGTCGTCATCATTTTACAGGTTCCGTAGATCCGTTCATTTTGACTTTTGATAGCTTTCTTTCGGAAATCAGAATACTCAATTATTAAAAAAAAAATTATGTGGCTTTTTATATGTCTTTTTGAGCTGTCAAAAGACATTTATATTATAAAGACATTAAATATTTTTGTAAACTATGAAATTGTATCAGGATTCGAAAATGTTTTAATGTGCAGTATTAATTGAATATATATACATATTTAAGTATTTATTAGATATAGATTTATCAGCATAATTTCTTTGTACACAGTAAATTTCCATTTCTCATGCAATAACACATGTTACAGTCTTTAGCTATTTCCGTTCCCGGCGTGCAGGCACTGCGTGAATCTAACGACACCGCTCGTCTTGTCGGTGTCTTGCGAAGACCCAAAAATTTCTTAAAAATTTCCGATAAATTAAATTCGTGGTACGTCTCTCCAGTCTTTTTCTCTTTAGGATTATATTTTTGATTTCTCAAATCAATCTTCGAAGATACTATTTCGTCATCACCGTCATCGTTTCGAAAATTGTCGGAGATAAATATTTTTTCTTTCTGAAGCTGCGCTGAAGTATCAGCTTCCGAATTAATTTCATCGCTCTTCTGTCTATGGATACGTACGCGTTCACCCGACGCGATCCTATCCATTTCAGGCATTCGTGTTCTAGCATTAACGCCACTAAGATTCGAATCATCGTCATCGGATTCAATTGAATTTGAGCTGGAACTTTTATCTGCAAAGATTCTCTCTGAATGTAATGTTTCTTCGGCCTGTATATTATTATCTTCTGGCGGGACGGGTACAGGGGCGTACTTTATTTCGAGCGTCTTATTCGGCTCAAAGTTCTTAGCTCCTAATCTCAATAGCTTACCAGAGAATGGTATTAAATCAATAGTGTCCTTCAAGAACATATCACCGCAAACAGAGAAATTGTATTTGCCCAATATATGTTTTTTCAAATGACTGTTGGCTGGATTACATACTAATTTACTTTCACTAACGCAGTAACAAAGCTGGCAAGGTGCGAAAGAGTACCAAGTTTTAGGGCTGCATTTTCCCGGTATCGATTCTATGGATTTGCGACTTTTATTCGATACATTGCCGCTCTCACATGCGTGTCGAGTACATCTGTTGTAGTTTATTTCTCCTTTTTCGTTACACTTACAAATATTACAATGTACGTTTACATAATAGTTCTTCTTACATTTGTTTTTAAAAACCGTGTCATTGTATAACTTTCCAAATACTAAAGTACAATTGTAATTCGGCCAATGCCCATTTTTCATACACACACAAGTTTCTAAATCGTTCATATATCTTACGTTAGGTTGACATGACATTGTTTTCGTCGCCAATTTTTTCATTTTTACCGGTCCATCTGAAATGAAGGTATTAATATTAACTAAAACTATTATTCGAATTATTTTGAGAAGAATAAATTTTCTTCTTTGATGACTACAAGACAGATAAAAAAGAAAAAAATAACCTGTAACATTTGTGGAACATACAGCACTCAAGAATGTTGCTATTATAAATATACAGTATAACGACATCATGCTTCAAATTATAACTCAAAAAAAAAAAAAGTTCCGATTAGAACACGTGATTGCACGAAATTTAATCAAACTAATTTGAAAATTAACGACGCGCAGAAATGCCAAAGAATAGTTAATTGCCAAACAAATATGAATACCTTTGTAATTATCAACAATACTTTTTTCCTGCCGTTCTCTTTATTTATATAACTTAATAGCATCGTATTTTTACAGGTGGACGTTTATACTTGCCGTGACCAACATCGAAATAAAAATAATTGAAGTTTCAAAAGCGTAATTATTTTCTCTTAGATCGTTCTGGTGACATTCGAATTTGAGTTTTTACTTCGTCAGGTTCTTGTCAGATTGTTCAGCGAAAACTAATAAGCGCGTTTGATTGATTTATTTTTTAGTTATAAAATAATGATCTCGGAAATTATTTTACCGTCTTTTTTGTACGAGATTATTTAAAAACTCATATGTCACTAATGGACGGGACGGGACGTTGTTAGGCTACACGACTATAAATGGTGTTCTGAATTACTATAAAATTTATAGAAATTTCCATTTAACTCTTTTGCTATGTATTCCGTACTGCTTCTCTCTAATTCTGTCGCTTTTCAAATACGTTTCACTTTCTTCATTTTTACTTTTTGGCACAAAGAATACTTTAAATCTTTTTCCTTTTAATAAAAAGGTTATAACTAAAACATAGACAATGTTTTTTCGTTTATTCAAATACTTCTTTTACAGAATAAATATTATAAGTTTAGCTGTCTCTCCTATATGTGTTACAGGCCATGTTTCTCGAGGTAGGAGCGTAGGCTCTTCAGTTTAAGGGCCTGTCGGTAATTGAGGCAGGACTTCTGCGTGCAGCGCAGCGACTGGTCCGACTGGCAGTAGCAATGATTGCAGTCGGTTCTAGAAAAAGTTACTTTTATGTAATCGTGGCGCATGCATTAAATTAGACGCCCAATTGTATCACCAAGACCATTGCTCATTTGGCATTTTAGTATTCCCTAGTAGTCAAAATTAATTGTTACCGGTACGCAATTATGAAACCATTATAAAACCATTGACTTTATGACATCATTATAATAACAGAATTGACAGTCAGGGTATATCAATGTTATACCCCTTTGTATATTCGACCTTATATATTCTAACTTGACAGTTGACGTGGATTTCGCATGATCTATGATTTGTTTATACATCTAAAATGCTATCAGTTTGAAAGCTTTCAACGATTGTCAATCGTTTCGGCCACTTACAGCTTCTGTATTTTCTAAAAACTAGTCTGTTTAGTTTAGTTGATACGGTACAGCTTCCGTTCATCTAAACGGTGGCCGCCATTACAGAATTTTCCTCCATCAGTCGCCCGTTCTACGAGCAATGTTGCGTATCCATAGCCACCTTAGTTCTGCAACGGATCACATAATTTACCACAGTCACTTGCTTTAACACAAAAGATACGTACTTGTATACGGCGCCTGGTTTACATTTTTCTTTGCTGACATCAAGATTCAGTCGCATCTTGTTGTTGCCATGTAGCTTCATCATATTTGGCATCGCACAGCCCAGCACTGGCCGGCATTGTGTGATGTTGTTGGTACAGTCGCAACGGATGCACCGGTCGGAGAGAGTGTCCTCAATATTCCTGCACTGTACCCCTGCGCGAAAATGATGTACAACAAGAATTGTATTATGAAAGCAAATACTCGTAACCTATGAGATAGAGTGCGTTGCAATAATGAGACGCGTTGATATTCGAACGTGGAGGAATTGGGAACTGGTTTAGCAATAATTTAAATTGCTTTTACCGGTGACAATTTACTAAACTCTCTTACTCTTACTAGTTACTTTCAAAGAGGCATCTGTCATTCAAACAGTCTCTAAATACTGATAATTGTTAATTTTGAATTATTAATTTTGATAATTGAAAATTTGATATTGTTGCCGGCATTTAACGTAGCAAGAGCTGTAAGATGAGCAGAAGTCGTTCATTTTGCTTCCGTCTACACGTAAGTACACTAAAGTGCACAAAAACTGTACCCTTTGTTTTTGTTCAGTATGTGTTTGTTACGATTTCTTGTAATTATTATTGTTTTTATTTTTCTATTGTTACAAAGACAATCAGCAAATTTTTACATAACAAGTACAAATAATAATAACAGGTTTTAAAGGAATAGTTTACATTTATAAAAACACTGTTGTGTTAGCAAAAAAAAATAGTCTATAAATGCATGAATAAATACACATGAGTTGCAAAAATAATTAAATTATTAAAAAAAAAAATAATTAATTGAACTTGCAGTTTTTATTTTGTTTTGAAGAGATTCAGACAAAATGCTTATTCTACAGAATTAGTTGTTGCATTGAAAATGTGCAGATCTGAACGTTTTCTATGTTTTGAAAGTCAATAAGAGTTTCTAGTATTATTTTTTTAATGCGTATTTGTAAAACGATAGTGACGACGACGGCATGGGATTTTTGGTTACTTTAATTGTCATGCACACAATTACAGTATTTTGTTTTTATAGTAAATTTCTTTATAAAGATTAACTGTAGGTGTTTTATTTATTACACTTAATATTAACGATTTCCTCTTTACGTTCCTTAACATTTTACTATACAGATATGTTTAAATTATGACAATAACCATAGCATAAAAGTGACCATTTTTTGTTGCAGTAAGTGTACATGTCAAGTTTCCTGCCGGCCTTGGTTTGTTTGCCTTCTTATGCTATTTGAATCTCGAAAAAAATCTACCTGACCACTTCTTCGCTTTGGCTACGTTCTCCTCATCTTGGTTTAGGCACAGCAACTTCTCACACAAGAGGTTCCCGTTTTCTAAGCATAAGCAGGTGTTGCAATCTATGAGATACATCTTGCCCGATTGGCACTTGGCAGCTGAATGCGGTAAGATCGGCAGCTGCCAGAAATCTTTGTTTGTGATTGGTGGGCTCACATCTTTTGGCGTCGAGACATCCGTTACTGAAAAAGACATAAGTTAAATTTTCCCATTCATTCATTCTTTCGTTGATACAACTAAGGCTGTTGTGTATTTTAAATCACTATGGAAGACGAAGAACAGCATTAGGCCCAGCAGCAAGACTTGGTGAATGAATGTGCTCGCTATCCATCCCGATTAAAAAATATGACGTCATCTACATCATTTATTTTCGGCTGATTATTTTGATGGTAATGACATGCCCTTCCCATTCCTATTTTCATCCTCCTTTCCTCTTTTTATTATTCCGTTGGTATTATTGTACATAATATTGGGGATGTTTAAATCTTAGCAATCGATACAAATGGCTCTTCTGCGTTGTCCTCTCAAAAATCGAAAGGAGAATGAGTCTAATTCTATTAAGGAAATAAGGTTCTAATGACTCACTCTTTGGTAATGTTTTGCATGTTGCAGGCTTTGAAGGACTGCACAAAGGTTTTCCTGAATTATTACAATAGCATTTCTGGCATTCTCTATGATACAATTTTCCCGGAACGCATCGTCCTTCAGGTAAATTGGGCAAATATGTTTTATCCTCTTTCGTATTTTCTCTTTCTTCGGTTCCCTCTCTCAAATTTCTTTGTGGGCTTCGTTTCTTTACTAGAGTGAATCGTTTGATGTCTTCGTGTTCTAAGCACGCCATTTTAGTGCAGTAGAGGGCGTTGTTGTCCGCGCAGTGACAAGTGTTGCAAGACATCTTGTACATTTTACCTTGAACACATGCATCACCTTCCCTTATAGGTGGGTAATCACGATGAACACTTGATACGTTTGCTGAACGAAAATGAATGATTAAATACTAAGTTAAGGTTAAGTTAATTTATAGAGATACGCAATAGCACTAGTTATTGGGAATGAATGTGTTTGAATGGGATGGGAATCGAATGGGTTGGAATGGGAATGGGTTGGAATAGGAATGGGTTGGAATGGGAATGGGTTGGAATGGGAATGGGTTGGAATGGGAATGGGTGGGAATGGGTTGGAATGGGAATAAGTATGTGAAAAAATGGTGTCTATTCTATTGGTTTCGTCTTATAAGTGAGGTGCCCTAAGCCTGGTTCTCTACCTTATTAATTTTCCTTATTCCTACATTCTACATTGACATATTAACTAAAACGGTAATGGCGGATCCGTTAAAATGAGTTCAAACCCCTCCATCATCATCAGAATTCATCTGTAAGAAATTTTAAAGTGAACGTTAACAAATGTTATGGTAATATTTTTTTAGCTGCCATTAGTACCTTGATCTGATTAAATGATTTTGCTCCTGAATCCACCACTGTTAGGGTACTAATTGTCTTTAAACACGGCATTGACACATAAGCCTGGCGTACTATTCTATGATGTTCTAGGATTTTGACGAAAGTAGTTTTGAAGATGCCTGATACTTTTTAGAGAGATTGAGAAACGTATCCGGGTAACCTTGGGCATGGGATTTAAATTTGATTATTTTATCATATATATATATATAGATATCCCTTGAATAATACTTACAGAGTAAACATTGTACGGTACATAGCCAGCACGCAACGCACAAAACACATTTAAGAATCATTTTCTAATCGAATATTGGGAATTTAATACGAGTCTTAATTAATTACGCCGTAAAGAATTTAATACCGTATTCATTAAACGCAATAAACTGTTGTTTGTTACTGCTTGGTTTTATTTCTTGATATTTTTTATTAGTATATATACGATTTCTTGAGGTGGGAAGCATTCCCTATTTAAAATTTTCGAATAAGCTGTCCGTTTTTCGCCAAAATTATAAAATTTCAATGATGACAAGAGGTGAAAGATTTGTCTTTAGATCTCGCATAAAAACACACTCTACGTCGCGAAGGTTTTAATTATGGTAGGATATTTTTTTTTATAAAAGGTCAAGTTTTGCCGTATAGGATAACAAATGATTGAAAAAGGACCATGAGAGAGACGAAGGCAGACAGAGATTAATTTCGTGTCAAACGTACAATGGAACTAAGAACTCGACGAGCTAAACTCCGCCTCCTTACAAATAACCAATTGGGGTGCTATCGATGTTTTGATAAGATAAAATAAAATCTGTGGCGTACCTGCACTGTACCCCTATTGTCATCACTGTTGTCGTTGTTTTCCGCTCGGGAAGTTTTAAGACCTCTGCCATTGTGACGAAATCATTATTACTGAACACTCTATTGTTACAACATTGACCAAACTTTTTTTCGTCCTATCACATTTAAAATTGGCATCCTATTGATTATTGTTTCTACGTCAACGTCTCAGAGAGCACGAAACGTCCAAATTGCCTCTTTTAAAGTGGAACACCGCCAAGGGACCCGACTGTACATACGCGCGAAATAAATTACCCTACTTTAACTCGGGCAATAAAATCTCGATCTCAGATTTACAAGTCCACAAACTACACTTCAAACTTCACGTCAGTGACGAATGAAATGTCTCATCTCCATATATAAATAAGTTACTCTTCTGGTTCACTTTTAAATAAAACTCCATATTAAATTCATACTCGTTTATTCGTTTCGTAATAATTCTAAATCAAAATATTAAGTTTATTTACGTATTTTCTAATACATTAATAGTACAGAGTTCATCAGAGAGAAGTCTGCTCACAGACCTTGTTTGATCAATTATAAAAAGGTACCAAATCTCTTGTATTTATATTCATAAAATAATTAAAATTTAATGTGAAAAAAACTACTATATAAAAAGAAACGTTTGAAGTAAATTTAACTTAACAACTTCTGAAAATCAGTAAATTTAGTTATATTTATTATTTAAATAAATGGTTTTTTTTTCTGCAGAAAAGCCATAAATACCATAAAATTTGTTATCTGTCTTTCTAAAATAGACCATGAGTATTTAGGTTTAATGAAATTTTTTTTTCGATAATTTTGAAATAATAGAGAGCGCAATTTTGCCTTTTAATATTAAAAAAAATGTCTATAATACATTACGAACTAAAACTATAGTCTAAATAAAATAATTAAGAAAGTACCTGACCTAATGTAAACATAGATAAATATGACAATTGGTATACGGACTACTGTGCAATTTGAATAAAAGGCAATTTAAGGTGTAACAAATTTTTTAGCATAGATTTTTGTAAAGATTTTTAATTCAAAAGGTGTTCTATTTTCATTCATGATATATTCCTGTTCATCAGTATATGTTTACGTTTGGATCTCAAACGAAATTAAACCGTTTAAAAAATAATATATAACAAATAAAAAAAAAATGAAAAAGTCAAACCTTTTATATCGCCATTACTTAAGGTTTGTTGGAAGTAGCAATTTTTTTTTTTACCTTTTCACAATACTAATTTTTTGCGCGTAATCAAAATTATTTTGATACAGTTTTTTTATGTCATTACAAAATTAGAGCGTAATATATTTACTGTAATCGATTATATAATAAAATATAATGAATATTGGATAAATATATTTTTATGGTATTTTTAAAAATGTGAAACGGTTATGAGTATAAATCAATACAATAATCCCCTCATATAACACGCTATATCCGTTTCACGTTATAGGAAAACGCGTTGTACGAACATTCTCGCAATATGTCTGTATGACCTATATACACATACATTTGATTGATGATTCATGTCTAACTTTTCTCGTTAAAGGGATTTTAAATCGAATTTAACGGACTCCTATTTTATAAACAAAATATGTGCGTTTTATATTAAATAAAAAAACATATACAGAAGTATAACGTGGGGAATCCCCGCGTTATATGGGGGAAACTCATACGAGGGACATGAAAACGCGTTATAAGAGCACCGAGTTATAGAGGGGATTCAAGTAATTTGATTTGACATAATTCAAAGCAAAAATAAAAAATCTGACAATCATTTGACAATTACTATTGTCAAATGACAATAGTAATTGTCAATGATTATTATATGATTATTATTAGGTTATGTAAATGATTATGTAAATGATTATTATTAGGTATCAAACTCTGATATAGAGAAAAAGTTTTTTCTGTAAAGTAAAAAAAAAAAACATAAATAAAATACTTTTAATGCTGTCAATAACATCGAATTAAATTAACGTTATAATGTAAAACATGGCGCTGATAGGATGATAGACGTGTAGAGGTAAGTCGTATGGTTTTGTTTATTGCGGCATTGCACTAACAAATCAAATGCAACAAAGATGAGCGACAATGAGTTTTATCACCGGGTAGTAAGGTTACATTTGCAGTGCGGACCGGTTGGTGTTCGATCGAGGCTCAGGGCGTGTAGACGGAACAATAGCGCAAGGTGCAGAAGACACTCTTGCCGTCGGCAGAGCACGTGCAGTCGTTGCACTCGCGTTTGTACTGCTCCCCGGGGTTGCATCGGAAGTTGGGATCTGAGTCTGGAAAACATTAAAAAGTAAACAACACCCTCGTTCCCACCTAAAGTTCAGTGGAGACTTATCTTCCTCCCTATTTCTGTCTGTCTATCCCTCTACATACTTTCAATTCCTATCCCTATCTTTATTTTTGTCCCTCTTCAATATTTCTTTGTCCCTCTCTGTAACTCTATCTTTTTCTATTTCTTTATCCCTTTTGAATTGTTTTACCCTTCTTCTTAACTTTCTTTTCGTTTTTTATTCACCTGGAGCGCTTAAACCTTCGCTGGACTTGAGCTGGTCGCAGTCGTGCGTGGTGCAGGTGGCTCGCTGGCCGTCCGCGCCGCACCGGCACACGTTGCACTCGCGCTGGAACACGCCGCCCGCTGAACAGTTGGTGCTGATCTCTTCGGTCGTCTCTGTACACGATTTTTATAACATCAAAAATATTTAATAGGCCCGCGAAGTATGACGATCCTGCATTAAATTAGCGAGGAGAGGTTTTTATATGCATCTCGTTTCGTCTGGCAATGGAAATGCTGGAGGCTTGCCACACAAGCAATTTTTAGTAAAGTAACTTTTTTAAATCGACATATTTTCAGTCAAGTTAAAATCTGTAGTTTTCCGTTTCCGTTTTTTAGTTATTTCCGTAAATCCTATATATGCGCAGTATACAGCTACCGATAACTAAAGTTCGACTCTGGTTTCGTCGGTACGGAGTGACAATAATTTACGCGTGATAGTTTACTGGATACAAAGACAACTGACCTCGCTTACTCCTGACGCCGCCGTTGTTGTTGTTGAGCATGGCGCAGTCGATACGCGTGCAGGAGAAGTCGTGGCCCTCGTTGTTGCAGAGGCACTTGTTACAGTCGATGCGGAACTCCTGCCCCGGCTGGCAGGCCTTCGGCAGCTCCTGCTGGATAAGGCGCGCGCTATATCTCGCACATCATACAACCATATCACATCTAATACCCTTTTCTAAGCTTTCTTCTTTGTTGTATGGTGCGTATGACATTTTGACATTTTCTTTTTATACGGAATAAGGCGGCAAAAGAGCAAACGTTTCACCTAATATTAAGCGATGTCCTTAGCTAATAACCGTTCTAGTTTGTAAAGAATTTACTTTACTATACGATTTTTCTGTCAAATAGAACAACTTAAGGTTAGTGGTATTATTACTATATGTATGTAGTTATTTATTAAAATTATTAAGGATAGCCAACTTCGATTTTAGATTGGTCTATACATCTAATGATAATAATCGTTTAAATTAGTGAAGTCTTTTAAAATAAATATAAACATTACCTGTGGAGACGCACGTCTATTCCTTGAAGATATTTTATCTTTTCTTTCTGCGATACCGTCAGCTTTCTGTAATAGAAAATTATAAAATCAATAACAATTTATAATGACTTCGATCTATTTAACAGATACTGGTTGTCTTTGTTTTTTTTTTATTATTTTCATATTAGAAGTTAATTTTTGCTTGTTCATAAATAAATAAATAAGTACTTGAGCAAGTATTTTTACAAGACTGCAAACTAACAAAAAAGTAGTAGTAGTATTCAATCAAACTACTTACTGGTATTGCCAGTTTTTTTTAGGAAGGAGAAGGAAAGAGATACCTAAATAAAATTATAAATAAATATATAAAGAGGAAAAGATGTAAGGAATTGGACGAAAAAGAAAGGATGTAAAGATGGGAGACATTCTGTGTAGTCGTAATAGTTTCCCGGTCGAACTGGACCAATTGCTGCTGCAGCTGTTGCTTCACTTTACGTCTTATACAGGATCCAAAAGAGTTAAAGAATACCGACACCGAGAAAAGACGTATACAGGTTCTATCTGTATTTATTCTATAGGAGTAGCAACGAACGAGCAAGCGATTCACCTGAGCAACACATAATTTACAATTTTGACTACGATTGACAACTATAAATTCTATCCCAATACCGCCACCGTGAACAAGCAAGAAGTGGTCCCTAACCTGTCCTTCATCGTCGGGATAGCAAGCTCGCCTAGTGCAAGAGTACGACTGGCCGTCGGGGCTGCAGCGGCACATGTTGCAGTCCATCTCAAAAACTTCATCCGGACGACACTTCTGTTTTATCACGCGCGCGTTCTGCATTGGTAAGCAAACAATGAATACAACTCTCAAGAGTATTAGAACGTCGACGAAAATAAGTAGTCTAGTAATTTTAAATTAATTGATAGTTAACTATACTAATACAAATCTTTCGTGTGTTTTGACTTTCTTAAAATATAATTTAAATAAAAAACTCGTGACGTAAACAGGTATTACAAAACGTTGCAATGATCGATGACAACTGTCAAAACGAGCCCGCCTTATTTTGACATGTATAATCTCAAAACAGCAACTATTTGGAATATAAATATAAAGCTATACCTCTGATATTTCCTCTGTATTTTCATCAGGTACTTCCAACACGCAGACCTTCCTCGTGCAGAAATAGCTAGTTCCATCTTCATTGCACCAACACGTGTTGCAGTCCTTGATAAACATTCTGTTCGCTGAACAAATGACCGCCTTTGTGCTGTTCTCTTTCTTTACATCTGATCTAAGCAACTGGAAAAGTAAAAATTAAGGATTAGGGACTAAGAATTATTAGGGACTAAGAAGTCCCTCAGAACATAAGATAGATTTGATTATTATATTTTATTGATTAAAAAAAATCGATGCCTCTCTATGGCAGACGCAAATTTGCAGTTAATTATTTTCGTTAACACGAAATACATACATGGCAATTTTTATTGGCTAACTTTGTTCTGTTGAATTTATTGATATTAAACGTTTCCGATATGTAAGCTAATAAAGACTAAATCATTCACAATAACTCAGAAGTATATTTAACAAAAACTTTAAACTATTGTAAGTTAAAAGTGAAAAGACGATGTAATTGGTTTCTATAGTTCATACATTGTTTTAAAAATGACACCACAATAAGTACTTATCTGGCTGAATAGCAAAATATAGATTAAAATTGAATAAAACCTGAGTCACATTTACAGACAATACTTTATTTAATAGATTTTTTTAACACATTTCTAATTGTTCATAACATATTTCGTTTAATTCTGCACATATCAAATCTTCATTTTTTCTGAGTTTTTGTCGGTACAAATTGTAGCCATTATTTATTTTAACGCCTTTTAATGTTTATGGTACTATCGGCTTCATATCCTGAAACAAAACAAAAATTAAAACTTTTAATATTAACATCGCAGACTGATAATTTTATATTGTACTTCAACCGATATTAAATAACGTTACGATACAAAACATCACTAGGCATTGTCATAAGACGTACTCGTATGAGTACAAATTATCTTCAGGTGAATTTACCTTTTCCTTGGCTGCTTTAAAAAAAATTAAGTTAATAAATTTGATATAATATTGTAATTACGTCAAAATAGTTTTAAAGTAGTTGTATTACTTTTCTTTATTGCAATAATTTCTGAATTAAAATCAAATATTATTATCTAGGATATAATTAGGTAAACTTGGTACTATGACTTTAGTTACCTTTGCCTTAAAAAAAAAAGTGCGCGGCATACAAATGACGTTTTCGTAAGTATCGTACCTTGAGTTCGTGGAATATTTCGACATCTTTGGGAAGCGGGCAAGGTTTGTTGGTGCAGCTGAAATCAGAACCGTCGAAGTTGCAGTGACACGTGTTGCAGCCGATGTGGAAGATGACGCGAGGCTTGCAGACAACTTCAGAGTGTTTCTCTATATGATCTGCGCCCTTGTATATACGATAATTGCGTAAGTATATAAGTAATAATTGTTACAATTAATTGAGAAGGAGATTCGAGTTCAGTTGTTCAGCAACAGAGACTATTGCGAAACTTTTAATTTTTAGACGCAACAGATTTAAGAACGAAAGGCCCCTAGATCCGCTAAGATCAGCACTGTTATCCTTTGTCATATTTGTGGCACAATATCCATAAAATCTATTTAAATAAAAAAAAATTATTACCTCGCTCTTCATGAATACTTCGACGTCTTTATTTATAACGTCATCATCTTTGTCCATGCATTCGTTGCTGGTGCAAGAGAAACTCTGACCATCCGCGGCGCATTGGCACGGATTACAGTCCATTTGGAACTCAGAGTTCGGTTTGCATATAGACTTCTTTAGGAAACTACGCTGATTGTCTATTAATACGTACTCTACATCGTATTCCTGAAGACATAAATATTTGATATTGAAGTGTGGCTATTGATTATAATATCTTTTACATGCATCCATGCAAAGAAATACATATATATATATATATATATATA
>DWLR01002629.1:0-15012 GCA_018246295.1 Papilio alexanor hazarajatica | reverse complement strand
TCCCCCCAATGATGTTATCAATGGGGGAGGCCTATGTCCAGCAGTGGACGATCATAGGCTGAGGTGGTGGTGGATATCTGCTTTTAAGGTGTAATTATATGATAAAGTTTACCTATTGTATTAAATACTTTTCTTTGTCATGGAGTTAGCCAATGGGTTTACGTTAACATGTCAGTTTTGTTAAGCTAAATTTCTTTTTTATGTTTATAAATAAAAAGATGATGTTTAAGTTTTTCTTCTAAACTAACTATTCGTTATACTCGTATTTAAGGTACTATACTTGATGATTTTATAATACATAGCTATGGCAATAGTACTAAACACTTGTAAATTAAAGAAACATTGTTACGTATTACCTACCTGTGTTATTATTATATATACCAGGTAAAAAAATATAAATTAGAAGTACAAGAATACAATTTAGAGTACTGAAACGAACAGACTTAAACAGCTAAAACAGAAGTCTTACTAAAACTGAGTAATTTTTCCCTATTCTATCACAGTTACATACATCGCATAGAACTAAAATTTAAAACATTCTATTGAAAATTATATTTCTATTCTAATTTCATTTTATTTGCGTTTAAAGAAATTTACTAAACAAAACTGAATTGACCTCGACAGTGCAGAGCAGGCCTGCAATACTTGCGCAACGTCAGAATCGAGACAAATTTATCTATAAAACCACCGCAACATTATCGAGTACCATATACAAATACGTTCTTTCCTAGAGTACGGTTAACATGAAGGTGGCACTAGTGTTAGGATGCCTGGCGGCACTCGTTCTGGTAGCGAGCGCTCGCGACCTAAGGGAGAAGCGCGACGCTGATCTTGAGACGGCGGCTTCCGGTAAACACGAGAAGGGTGGCGGCCAGGAACATCACGCCCACCACCACCACGAGCACGGCGGCAAGGGCCACAAAGGGTACAAGGGCCACCACCATCACGATCACGGCAAGAAGGGACATCATCACCATGAAGGCCACAAAGGCCATCACGAGGGCCACGGCGGCCACGAGAAGCACCATCACCACGACGACGGCCACCATCATGAACATCATCATGGCGAGAAGGGCGAAAAGGGTCACGGATTCGAAGAAAAGGGACACTATCACAAAGGCCATTCGACCAAAGGTCACCATGGAGTTCATAAAATAGACGAATTCAAGAAAGATAAGCATTTCCATCACAAGCACGGTGAATCTGGTTATGAAGAAGGACATGGTGGACATCATCACGAGCATGGACACAAGAAGGGCGGTCACTTCCACAAAGGTCACAAACACGGCGGTCATCATGAACACGAGCATGGCGAGAAGGGCCACCATGAGAAGGGCGGTCATCATCATGATCATAAGGGACACCATGACGAAGGCGGACACCACGAACATCATCATCACCATCATGACCACGGAAAGAAAGGAGGCCATGAACACCACAAACATTGGGGATTTAAGAAAGGACATTAAATCATCGTTAATGTTAGATAATTTATTGTTGTGTTGTATGCTTTGTTATTTTTATACATTTGTAAATAATAATTGCTTTATAAAATAATTGATAAGAACTGGCTTGATATTATAACAATAATTAATAATTAAATCCAAATCCTTTTATTATACATTCTACAGTTACTTCCTCACTAGTCTTAATAACATTCTAGACTTCTATAATTACATTCCGCTAAGCAACATTCGCGACTCATATTGTAAAACAATTATTGTGAGCCAATCTGCCTTTGAAGGCATTTGGGCAAGGCACCTTTGAAGGCATTTTCAAGCACGCTAATACCAACTAGTTGATGAATTCTAAAACGAGTCTAAATTATCCTCCAAAACAGTTACAGTACTGTACATGCTTCTATAGCTATAGCATCGAACTAATGTGGTATATGTACATATATGTAGTGTATTGTGTATTATTTCATATTTAATTATGTAATTTAATTTATATATACGGTTAAATGGCGAGCTCGGCCAGTCGGTGGAATATGTTTTTTTTTATATAAGAAGTTGGCAAACGATCAAGGCAAACCTACCCATTGCACAAGCTATAAACCTATCCACGAGCAGAATTACACTGGAAGTACATGGTATACGCCTCATATCTATTGCTTGAACTGTATACAACTATAATAGTATAATTGAATGATATTTATTTATACATAACCACGAATAATCCAAAATCCTGTTCTCGTTTATCACCGCAGATCATGGCTTGTAACTACTACTGTTAACAATACGCCAAAAGAATTCATAGAGCATTACACCTATTCTTCGAAAACCATTTCAAATCTTTCAATAGACAGCAAATTATAAAAGCTTTCGCAAACGTGGCATTGCAGTTACTTCGAGATACTAAAATGGATCTTTTAGAGTGGCATTGTATGTAACATAAAACTACATGTAAATATTAATGTATTCAAAATAAGAGTACATTTCAGATTTTACTTCCTTTAACGAATAAATGGGTTAGAAAATAAGAGTTGGAGAAAAATGGATATCCTATTTGCTCAATTCACTTTTACTTTGGAGGAGAAATTTTAAAAAAGTATCAGAGTGTCTTAAACCAACTGCGATAGAGTTAGGAACGTTTTCAAAGCGGAAGAATCATTTGGTTTTCACCGAGCATCAAAGTGGAACAGAACTTAAAGTTTTTATAAATTTAAAGATTGCTTCAAACAAAATTATTATCCGCTGATAAAGTATGATGAAGCATAATTTCTTTTTTGTCTATACGAATACGTATTTAGAAACTGAACTTATTATATAAGCAACGAACAAGATCCGAATACGTGACAAGAAATTTAAAATGAAATAAGACCTCATCTTGATTTTTACAATCTTTAGGTTTATATTAAAGGCAAAGCGTGTAATATTTTGTAGCAATTCTGTACAACATGTAGTTTTCTTTTACTATTACGTAGGCGTTTTATCTCCAACCAATAATGATTTTAAGTTATGAAAGACAAATTAAGACAACATTGTAATAAATATGAAATAATAAAAAAAAAGTCATTAATAGTGCTTGATGTTTTTTTTAAATTGTTATCTGTTATCTGTTATCTGTTAGTCTTAGCTATTGAAATAGAAATGGTCGTGTAACAATATAATTTCAGTTTCAAAGGAACGTTTATAAAAAGAATAATTAACATATTTACAATAAAAAAATTTAAAAACATAAAATAAACTTTAATTTACATGTATTCAAACGTAAGAAAAATAACAACACAAAGGAAATTTTAATAAATAAATCGAACTCAACGTAAAGTAAGTTAGGCGCCTTAAGAAAATACGCCGTGAAGTCAAAGCTTAGTGCTTCTGCTCTCAGCGCAATCACGGGACGTGGAGACCTAATTACTGTTAATGAAGTTTATGTAATATAGCCTGTTCTAAAGCCTATTCTGTTAAATTTCACCCTGTGTTGATACTAATTCTTGTAATCTTTTTTATGATTGAGGTGCCGGAGCCTTAATTTTAGTCCTTTTCCCCTTCCCCCATTTTCTAATAAGGAAAAGGGACGGATAAGAGCAGGAAATGTCCATTTTTCTGCATATCCTCTCCTGTGTCTACTAAAGGTGGGCAACACATCTGCAACCGCATGCTCGTTTGCCGCCTTCTAGAGTAAAGTTAATGGTTGTTTTACCGTGTAAGTAAATAAATCTTGTAATAAAAGAAATAAAACGCCAAGAGAAACTTATCACAAAAAATGGCCATTCTTTTAACAATACCGCTAAATTAATTGCCTACTCAATATTGTGCAATCAAACAATTTTATGCTATACTTACTATAATTTCAAAAATATAATTTAAAAAAATCAAGAGATTGTGTGTTTATGTAGTTTATGTATTTTACATGTTTATTTTGTTTTTAAATAATGTGTCAAACAATATGTGAATATTTCCATAAACCTAATCTAATACTTTTTCATACACATTACAGTAACAAGTTATGAATTTCTTTGAATATTATAATGATTAATTTTTGAAATTTTGATTATTTTATAATATAATCTTTATTATTGTTTGCTTATGTTGTATGTATGTTTACCAAAACTAACTGCTCATTTTACGTACAGGAAAAATGAGCCAAAAGGAAAAACAAAGTACGTTAATATTCGAAAAACCACAAAACTAATGTAAACTATAACATATAAGTGTACATTTTATTGTTAAAAGCATTGAATTATTTTCTATTAACGGTTACTAACTACATAATAACGCTTCGTCGTCCTCAGATCTAATAAGAACATCGTAATTTAATTTCATGGCCATCGCTGGTAATCTTTCTCGAGGTGACCTTTGTTTTGACCGTGCCCTTCGAAGCTGGCAGCGAATTTCTCGCCATGACCGGAATACTATACACTTTTTTTTACAAAAACGACAAATGTAGATAAATAGATAGGCCGCGATACACCGCGAATAATGTATACATCTTTGTAGGATCTAAAATCGGAAAGAAGTAAGCAGAGATCCGAATTAAAAACTTCGGGAATAGCTTTGTGAGAATCTCTTTTTGTTCTCCCCCGTTCACTCTTTGACACACATGTTTTACAAATCATATAAAGATTGTTTTAAGGTTATATTACTTCAGCGGGGCGTCGCGGTGCAAATGCTTCATGATCCCGTGGCGTCCCACACTATGGCCATGAGGGAACAGAGGGGTTTAGTGGGCATGCTCCATGTCTCCTTCCCAGTAGGGGCTGAGGATGAGGAGAGATTCCCACATAACTCCCAGGTCTTTCCCGAGGCACGGAGTATGTTATGTATGTAAAAATAATATTACATAGAGTTAGTGGCGGTGGATCAGTCATGGTCTGAGCCGGTATTACTGGACGTTTATAAACGGAATTAGCATTTTGTATAGGTCGTATGAATGCTACTAATTATCAGAACCTATTACACGAGTATCTTTTACCATTCTTAACTCTGACCGAAGATGAAAATATAGCATTTCAACAAGACAATGCCCCAAAATCATGGTGCCGCGACTACAAAACGATGACTCCGCAACTTTGTTGTATCTATAATAGAATGGCCAGCATGCAGTCCGGATCTCAACCCAATTGAAAATGTTTGGTGGACCTTAACAAAAAAAAATGGTTATGACCCAGAAAAATCGCCAATTAATATTTCCCACCTTTAAACAAAGAATTCAATCATCTTGGGCTGAAATTTATCCACAGTACTAAAAAAGTTGGTTGATAGTATGCCTGATAGACTAATCTAAGTGATTAAAAGTAAAAGTAAAAGGACAAATTATTGAATAAAAAACTGACACTGAGCTTATAATTTTTGACTTTTTGTTGTAAATTTCTTAATTATTTCCTGAAAAGTAAAAAAAATTATAAAACGTTGACTATTGATTGTTGATCTATTAAGAATTATTTTCTTTGCGTTATTTATTTATGATAATTGTTGTAAAACATTTGTTTTTTTCATAAAGTACTTAATTAGGTATGTAGTCTATATTTTTTAAAGCACTGTACGTACCCATAGCCTTTATAATTAAGTGCGGGTTGAACGAATATAAGGTAAGGTTTTACGTCACCTATCGTTAGATTGTAATTTTCGCATTCGTAATTCACTTAGATTTTGTTACACCATGGTTCTTACTACGTAATAATATTTTACTAACAGACCACAAAGAATGTGCACTTATCTAACTTTTGTTGTCACAATCTTTTTCTATATACTTATATTTTTCACTGTATTTTTTTAATGTAGGTGCGGTTAGAATAATATTAAGAAACAATACTACACAAATATAGCTAGATCGACATATAACTGTTACATGGATATTGTAAAATACCAACAACAATTACAATAGCAAAGTAACGAATACAAGTAACGAAATTGTATGCGTTCTCTTCTCAAATATTAATTCTAACTTTTCGATGTCTAGAAATTAGTTCCAGTTAGCGTGAACAAATTGTATTGCTTTTGCAAAATCAACCTTGACTTATTAATTAACCGAAGTCAGTTTTGACAACAGCAAACAAACATTTTATACGAATGAAAGCTAAGTAAATCACTTCTATATATCTTTCAAACTATGATTATTGCTAAAAGCTAAAAGTTTTCAAGGCGACAAACATCATTTTTACACCAAATGTTTTCTTTTAAATAATAACTAAGAAAAACACCTCTGTACATAATAATGAAAAAAAAATTAACTGCAATTCATGTGTCATAAAATGAAAAGGAAAAAAAATCTTAAAGTTTTTACCATTATTTTTATTTTCATAACCTAACCACATAAATAAATTAAATTAAAAACAGAATAACCTATGTTTTGTAATAAATTAATAGTATAAAAATAGGAAATTTGAAAAATCGTTGAACCGAAGCGAAAAAACATTGTCGAAGGGAAACCTTCGAGAAATAAAATTATTGACCTTTTTTATACGCCCATTTCTTGTGATGGTCATGCCCACCTTTCTTAGCGTGATCATGATGATGATGATAATGATCGTCATGACCTGCTGATTCTTTATGGCCCTTGTGTACCTCGTGATGGCCTCCCTTCTCGTGATGTCCCTTTTCACCGTGTTCATGTTCGTGGTGGTCGCCGTGATGGTGCCCCTTCTTAAAGTGACCTCCTTTCTTGTGTCCGTGTTCTTCGTGGAAGCCACCGTGTTTCTCGTCGTGTGCGGAATCTCCTTCTTCGTCGAAGAAATGTTTGTCTTTCTTAAACTCGTCCAGTTTATGCACTTCATGATGCCCTTTTGTCGAATGTCCCTTGTTGTAATGTCCTTTTTCTTCATATTTATGACCTTTCTCACCCTTTTCACCCTTATGATGTTCATCGTAGTGACCACCTTCGTGATGGTGTTTTTCCTCATGATCCCCATGATCGTCATATTCGCCCTTATGGTGCTCCTTGTCATGATGTCCTTTCTTACCCTCTTCATGATGATGATGCCCTTTGTATCCCTTTTGGCCCTTTTCGCCGTGTTCATTATGATGGTTGGCGTGATGTTCCTTTCCGCCGCCTCTTTTAAAATCATGATTTCGTTTCTCTTCCTTTTTGTCGCCGGACGCGGCGATATCCTGATCGATTACTTTAGGACTTTCATCCTTGTGTTCACTTTTCCTTGCGGGTATACGCCGCGCATCTGTTAAAGCAATTATAACGAAAAGTCCTAACACTAAGAATAGCTTCATTTTAAAGTTGGTCAGTATTGTTAGGGTTAAAAATGCCAATTGCCGCTAACGGTGATGGAGCAGCAAATTTATACAAAATGTTGCGCAAACCGTGCTAATCCACGCGTCGCCAGACAATCTGACAAAGAGCACTATTGCATCAAGTTTTTAGCGGTTCTCCATTGCATCCCGACTGCTTGCTACTTTAAGATATCAAAATCGCTTCAGTATCTTCATAGTTTACCTATTTTAGATAAATAGAAGCTTTCCTTTTCATTAATACACATACAGATTTTTAATAGGTAAATGGAGAATGTGATATTAATATTTTATTGTAATTTATACAACTTTAAATCGAAAACCGATCAACGGATGAAATGAAGTACTGTCATGAAATCAATGAATTATATTTAAGAGATGAATTGTAAACATTGTTCCTTATAATATTAGGCTAATACGACATTCAAACTACAGCAATAATGTTATTACAAAAGTAATTACAATTCATTTGTTGAAGCTAAGATACCGAAAGAAAATATTTAACGTTTATTAACTCTGCGCCTGTTGCATAAATGATATGTGATGTAATTATAAATACTCTGTAGGCATCTCCCCCTGACGTACTCGTATAGCGGAACATAAACCCGACCTTCTTGCGGTCGTAGAAGTGACTACGCGCGACATCTGCTATGCACCCGCATGCCGACACCTTCATAAAATTGTTAACATTAATTGCTAGCTTAACATTAATATATTTATGTCCGACGAGTCTTAAAAAATAAAGATTAATTAGCCTAATATCTTCAACTAAAAAAATTAAACCCACCTAATTAATGTGTATGATACAAATAAAGAAATATACGGTCATCCTATTAGCTAAGTATTTTCTTGTTTTTATTTTTGTCATACGATTTTCAGCTTTCATGCATTTTTACGTCTGGTTTAGTACTCATCATATTTAAAATCTTTAATTATAAGCTCGATGATAAGTGCATATGGTATTCTTCAAATTCTATCCGATCCAATAGCATCTTGGTTCCCATAGAATATACATGTATAGTGTTCGTGCAAGATCGATACTAATTTCAGTGATTCAGCCTCTCGTATAATTTCTGACGCATTAGTCCAATTTGGCGAAAAGCCAACATTCAGCAATTGGAAACGACGAAACGTAAAGCGTCTGTGACGTGATAAGTGATCATCATGCACTATTGCGCTAATGGAAACTTATGTGATGCACTAAACTACAAGAACGGACTAAATACTAGGAATTTATTAACTTTTAAACGACTATATTAATAACCTTTAAATAATGTAAATATTACTTGTGGTAAGGTAAATTCCTTGAAATAAAAAGTTGTACCCCGTAGCGGCATACGAATTTACTTTTAATCCAAGAAAAAATTAGGATTTGTTTATGCGTAAAAATAACCTGCTTAGCTTTTTGATTAAGTAAGAGATTGTGACTGTAAATTTAATCTCATGTTATTTTTTTACTTTTATTTTATGCTATCTGTTTCGTTTGCATTACAATTTACTATTTGTCTGACTTATTTGTTTATTTAACTTCTGACTGATTTTCAAACCGATACGTTTTACATTCAGTGAAATGAAAAGAGTGTACTCAGCCCTTACCTTGGCCCTATAACTCTTCTCCAGTTGTAAATATTCATGAACGTCGACGGTCACATTAACAAGAGGTGACCAGCTACTCGTCGACTTCATTGGCTCGAAGGAATCCTATAAAAATGTAATCTAATCAAGACTTTAACGTTTAACGTTTTGTAATAACGGTAATCGATGTATACTGCTTCAGCAACAATAAGTAAATAGATTATTTATAACCTAGATTTATGCGATCTTATAGCAAAGTCTCAAACAGATCAACCTAACGTTCGGTTACAGTATCACTGACGGATCAAGGGTTGGGGTAGGACTAAGGCACTCGAGAGAATCGTCAGAATTCTTCTGTGACAAATTTAAAAGTGAACTTGATAATTATTATTCTGTTATTTTTAGCCAAAATTATATTATCATGTGTTGGTTTAAACTTAATAACCCGTTGTGAACTTTATAGGTTTTCGTTGCTAAATCTCAACCCGGATCAACCCGGATCTCAAACTGGATCCGGTTCTGTACAGTATCAATCATAAAGAACACAACCAAAATTATTGTGAATTACCCAAATTTTACCCTCGAAAAGAAGTCAAATTACTCCACTTACGAAAAGCTCAAAGATGTTATAAACCTCTAGATATCTATCCGGGGCTTGAAAGTGTAGCCACTTAAAAGTCGCCAATGACGATTTCTTAAAATCCCAAGATCAAGTGGCACCAACCCAAAAACGTTTCCCGCGGTACGAATTGAAAATCTATGTATTTGGAATTTAAAAGATGACACTTGTACTATAAAATCGTGTAAAGTCCACCTAAAAGTTATATAGTTATACTCTCATATACACACTGTCACTACAAAAATTGAGTCAATTTGAACGTCAAATGTGGAATCCATCTGGAGGTATATGTCTATATTGCTTAGTATTTTTATTTAAGAATAAAATAGGGATAATTATTTTTTCTAAAAACAGAAGTTCGCGAAGAATCGCGATTAAACGGACTTTAAATATTTTTAATCGAATTGTTGTCATATAATTAAATCGTATTACGGAATCGTATTAATAAAAAAAAGTAATTTACAGTTTGCACTTTTTAAAATATTTAAAAAAAATATTATGTATAATTTTAATAATAAATTATGTATAATTTATTCTGTAACTTTAAAAACAAACTGTGTAACGATCGAAATATATAGAAAACTATATAATTGAAAAATGTTGGCAATTGCAGTTCAGCTGCAAGTGTTCTCTGTATAGGAAACGCTTGATTGCAACCACGACTAATTCGTTGTCCACAATAAAGTGGGCCAATCTCGGACACCGGTCTACTTTCTCGACAGTTTTATTTACTTATCTCGTCGGGAAGCGTTGCCAACAGACCACGGCCAACAATTTTATGTAACTTTGTTGTCGAAACCGAACGTGCTGCGAAATTGTTAATTTTATCTATCCCGCTTTCAACTATTTCTCTGTTGCGCCGCTATTGAAAATGGGAAAAGTTTTCTACAAATAGTAACAACATTCATTTAGTAAACAATATTCATTTAGTAACAACATTTTTTTATAACAGTTTAACAGTCAACAAATTAAGTATAAAAACTTAATTCTAATTAATTAGTCCTAGTCAGTATTCGGAGGGATTTATAGGGTAGCACTTATTTGTGTCCCTTCTTGTAGCCCCAGTGCTTGTGATCTTCATGACCGCCCTTCTTTCCATGATCATGATGATGATGATGATGCTCGTGGTGGCCACCTTCCTCATGATGTCCTTTATGGTCGTGGTGATGACCTCCTTTATCATGATGACCCTTCTTGCCGTGTTCATGATGATGATGTCCGCCGTGCTTGTGACCCTTGTGGAATTCACCACCCTTCTTGTGTCCGTGCTCCTCGTGATGGCCACCGTGGTGTTCATGATGTCCTCCGTCATGATGATGGTCATGGAAGTGCTTCTCCTTTTTGAACTCATCATGTTTATGGACTCCGTGATGTCCCTTGGTCGAGTGTCCCTTGTGGTAGTGTCCTTCCTCGTGGTGACCGTGTCCCTTGTGGCCCTTTTCGCCATGATGATGTTCATGATGGTGTCCGTCGTCATGATGATGATGCTTCTTATGTCCGCCGTGTTCATCGTGGTGACCTTTATGACCTTCATGATGATGATGACCTTTCTTGCCGTGCTCGTGATGGTGATGGCCCTTGTAGCCCTTATGACCCTTCTCGCCGTGGTCGTGGTGATGATGGGCGTGATGTTCATGACCTCCTCCCTTGTCCCACTTCCCACCATGGCCGCTGGCAGCTACCTCTAAGTCGACATCCCTTTTCTCTCGAGGGACCTCTCGGCAGCTGACACATGCCAGCGCCGCTAAGGCAACACAACCCAAAACGAATGCCCTCATGTTCCAACGATACCGAGGAAAACGATTTGTTGACTGATGCCTGCTTCCACGGTACTATACTTTTTATACCGATTAGTTTGTTTATTGGTACTGCTATGAAAATTGTGTAAAATATCAAGGTTGCGCGCAAACCGTTCAGTCGTGGAGTACTTGTCGTGGTTGCACAGAGCTGGGTCGCGGTGTCTCAATGAGTAATAAAAAATAAAAAACTCATCTGTTGCAAGAAGTTGACACTCAAAACTTTCTTACTTATTCTTTAACGTGAAACAAGTAATTAAGGTATAAAAAATTAAAGGAAAATTCATGTTGCCGACTTTATAACATATACTTACATAACCAAAAAAAGTATTTGTACATTTTAATATAAGCAAGCGTTAGTATAAGTTGTATCATTTTCGGACCTAACAAACACTCCTAAGAGATACTAAAGAGCAAAGGCTCTTGACTTTTCCCCAGACGTCAGTGCCCAGTATTCACATAAACAGTCGAGTACTTTTGAGGTATTCCACTTTCAGAAAAAAATCTTAGTTAATTAATTGCAACGAACTAAACTCCGCTTCCACCCACCAATTACCAAATAGGGTGCATTCGATGTTTTGATAAAATAAAATAACATCTGTGGCGTACCTTCACTGTACCCCTAACTATTGTTATTACCGCTGTCTTTGTTTTCCGCTTTCGAAATTTTAGGTACTCTGCTATTCAGACGAAATCACTGTATCTGCGTACTCTCTTTTTATAACATTGACTGATCTTTTTTCACACTAACACATTAAAAAGTGGCATATTGCTTCAGTTTGCTATATCATCTCAAGGCATACGAAATCTTCAAACGATCGTCGTTTTCAAGGTGAAATAACGCCAAGGAACCCTACTGTACATGTATGTAAGTGGGTGTAAATACTTACAGTTAAGTCGTGTTTAATTAGCACTTTAAGAAAAACCGAAAATTTTCACTTCGTTAATCATATTTCAAACATCTAGCGTAAAGTAACTACTATTTATTCAAATATTAAATAAAAATTAATTTTTAAAACTGTCCTAGTATTATAAAATATCGTGGAAATCCTGGAGGCTTGCCAATACGCAGTCCGTGCCTCGCATAGTATAAGACTTAGGTGTTTGTACAATCTGGTCGGAAGGATTTACATTGAAATAATTATAATTAAAACAATGTAATTGTTTCACTGAAATTGATCTAGTATAAAATGTGGAAATTAATTGAAATAATTCCAATTTTACGGATTTTATTGCGTTTATTCAATGTTCATTTAGTCACTTCTCGACTCTCGACGACGACTCTAAATAGAGTACTTACAAGTACAACACTCACGATCACGGAGGGGACTGGGGTAAAATTATTTTAATTTGTGCTATATATCTAGTATTCGCGTAAATATAAGAAAATATGTGCAAATTCATATATTCCGCGCATTAAACTAAAGCTTTTTTATTTATTTATTATATAACGATTTTATAAACAGTTCTTTGATTTTATTCGGATTGCAATAGCGTTAGGGACTTAATAAGCTCGAGAAAAGGCATGCGGTAATTGCTTTCTCTGTCACCCCCAGTAAGTTTAAACAGAGACGTTAATCATTTGAAATACATGTATATAAAATACAACTCTATGTACTAGTACATATGCATTTGTTAACAAACCAAAGTCAGTGAATAAATATCCAAAAAAACATTTTAATTGTGTTAATAATTGTGATTAGAGAAATGTGTTTTTAATAAATGCCAATTAAGTGTTGCGACATTAAAATTAAAAAAAAAAGAAAGTGGAATTTATCGGTTTGGCGGATCAACCATTCAAATGTAACGCTTTGGATATTCGACACTAATCGAGTGGCTATTTGGAAGAATGATTTATGCGTCTATATACAACTATATACGCGTATTCAGATCAGCCGAATCGTACCTCTACAAACATCACATTGACAAGAATTTTTCATAAACAACAAAGCGGATAATTTACTTTGATTGTAATTATAATTGGCATCACATGTCGATATGCAACTTCTCCCTGAGTCATAACCATTTTCGCAAAGCAACAAATTATACCTACGGCTTTTCCTGGTATACTATCCATGGTGGTTGTAAACAAATTATCGTAACTTGTAAAAATGTTTTTGAATCAAAGTTTCTTAAATAATTTGAAAGAGTAAACTGTTTATTTGTTTATATAAAGGATCGCAAGAAGCAATTTACGGCAACTACGCAAAAGGAATTTTTTACGATGACGTTCATACCCCA
The DNA here is from genome assembly GCA_018246295.1 of Papilio alexanor hazarajatica. Classification (NCBI taxonomy): domain Eukaryota; kingdom Metazoa; phylum Arthropoda; class Insecta; order Lepidoptera; family Papilionidae; genus Papilio; species Papilio alexanor. The sequence goes on along the minus strand of DWLR01002629.1, from coordinate 1,597 downwards.
AAATTTAAACAAATATTTGATGTCCATTATAATTATAACACTATGAAGGTAAATCATCAGGTTAAAAAAAATATTTTATAAATATCCACTTTCTTATTTTTGTCCGACAGACAGGTTAATATTTATCGCGCGTATATATTATATGAGCATTTGTACGTATGTATGTAAATACAATTTTTTACAATTTAGGTTATAATGGAAATCCATAATGATCTCTTGGAGCCTAAACGGGTAGACCAATTGTGAAGAGTGAGGTTCATTCGACTCGTATTTTTCCCCGAAGTGATATAGGAGTAGTCAATCGGTTTTATTTATTTTTATATGAACTAAAACCTAGCTTAAAAATCTATAGTCAGTGTGATGTTTGTAGAGAGGAGTCGATTTGGTTGCTTGTCAATATAAATAGAACATGAAAGATGAACACTTTGAAGAAATATATATAAAGTACTAGCTTTTGCTCGCGACTTATTTAGGAACTTTCATCCATTTGTTGTTTATTTAGTTTGTTTATTTCTTATCAAGTGTCTATACACAAAGTAACATGGTTTTATCTACGACAATGACGAATTTCTATACAAAATATCATCCCCTAATTCAACCCCTTCATAACTATTTTCACGATAAAAGGTTCTTTCCCAAGGCCTAATCTATCCCTGTACCAAATTTCATCAATATCGGTGCAGTGGTTTACGTGTGAAAGCGTAACAGACAGAGCTACTTTCGCATTTATAATATTAATAGGGATTATTAAAATCAGTGAAAAAGTTTTTGTATTTGATAAACCTATTTTGAAAATAAAGTGGACCCCCAGTAATCCGACACGGTCTATTATTTATTATTGAATATTTTTTTGACAATCTTCGCATATATGACATATAGAATTTTATCGTTGGATCTGTAATTTGTCGGAAAACAAGGTACACTTTTGTAAAAAAGTTCCGGACTATAGGGGTCTTACGCAATACTCTATAATCCGACAAATTCGATAGTTCGACACTGCCCTGCAAAGTGTTTGTCGGATTACCGGGGGTCCACCACCTTCACCTCAGCCTATAATCGTCTACTGCTGGACATAGACCTCCCCCATTGACTGCATCATTGGGAGAATGTGCCATAATCGGCACCCTTGGCAGGCGAATTGGCGATCGCAGTATGTTACCATACTAAGAAAAGGACGCTGCTGCCTGTCCTCCGGTGGTCTTTAAATCCAGACTCAAGACAAACAGACATGTTCATGCACACCAATGTTTGTTTTGGGTGGGAATCAAACCCACAACCTGCGGCGCGGAAGGCAAGTGTCTTGCCGCTGCGCCAACCGGTCAGTCTTCTTAACGGGGTCTACTATATACGTAATTTTCATTTTGTATTACATACTTTTTTCGAAATTCATTTTGTATTTGTATTTGAAATATTTTTTTACATCGCATAGTTTAAAGAATAAAAAAGTTTTCACGTTAAACAAGGAAATTAACATAATTGAATTTCGAAAAATCCAATTACACTTATTTGAATAAGTAATTTAAGTAATTTAAGTAGTTTAAGTTGTTGTTTAGGTGTCTGATTATAGAGGTTACTGGGTAAGATAATTTTAAATTTT
>DWLR01002628.1:0-15014 GCA_018246295.1 Papilio alexanor hazarajatica | reverse complement strand
ATATATATATATATATATATATATATATATATATATAAAGTGGTTTGGATTGGTTAAGCTCAGCTGATGGCTGACGGTACGGTACCAAACCATTTTCCGAGAGGTTGGCTCTCGGAAAATGGCTTGGTATCATCTAACACCCAACGTGCTTATTGGTTAAATCAAAAGGCGCGCGCATCCTCGGCCTGTCACACATTTTCATCCCTTTTTATGGAATCACTACCACAGATTGAAAGAAAGAGGAAAGATTGTATGGGTAGCTATGGGCATCGGTGATGACTTAACAAAAGGAGACCGGCGACCCACCGCCCATGTGCCCTTCTCTCTCTCTCTCTCTCTCTCTCTCTCTCTCTCTCTCTCTCTATAGGTGCCTCCACTACTGGAGGTTGACCGTCAGCTCATCGAACCTTTTCCGGTCTTGTGCCAAGCCAAACAGGTATTCTACGCTGGCAATGTTACTCCACTTCCTGATATTACGCAGCAAGACTTCTATCTTCGCCTAGCGCGTATCTTGCCTACGATTTTGCCCATCATGATAAGTTGCAAAGGTCGTATTTCTCGCGTCGTAAGACATGGCCTAGGAAAGCAACCGTTCTCTTTTTGACAGTCTGCAATAGTTCGCGGCCCTTACCGACATGCTGGAGTACCTGCACGTTGGAAACCTCCTGTTTCCAACTAATTCGTAGCAATCTACGGTAACACCAAATCTCGTAAGCTTTCAAAAACTTTTGAGTATTGGCTTTGAGAGTCCAGGCTTCGCTACCGTACTATACTACAGGCCAGACATAGCGTTGGAGTATTCTTATTCTAAGCTTTATGGACAGTTGGCGGCTGTATAAAACTTTACTTAGTCTCTTCAAGGTGGCTTGGGCGATTCCAACACGGGTTCTTATTTCTTGTTCATTGTCCCATTCTTCATTAACTTCTCTTATTTCTAGATCCACGACCATACAATTCCGTTACACTTGGTACCGTTGTTGACCCTACTTTTGCATTTAGATCTCCAATTATTAGGTTCATTTCGTGTTTTTTGTGTACTTCAATACTCTCGATTCGTCCATAAAACTCTTCAATTTCCGTCAACGGTTTATCTGCAGTTGGAGTGTAAACTGCTATTATATTAATATTGATTGTATATGCGCTCAGCTGGATGAGCATAGCGTGGTTTGATATGGGGCAAAAAAATGTTCCCTTAATATAGTATAAAATATTACTGTCTAATCCGAAGACGAAACTTTTTAAACGTATACTTTCAGAATTAGGGAATTATCTACATATTATATTATTTTCTAAATTCTGTTATGAATCATATCTCCAAAGATCGATCCAGTATGTCTTGGACTTGTATTGGTAAAGCATTCGATAACAGACCTTAACGTTTATTTATTTTTCTGCGGCAATTTTGCCTAAATTAAAAGTTGACGTTGAATTAGTCTGTCCTTCAAGTTTGTCGCCACTGACTTAAATTCACGTCCTACTATCAAATTAGTACGTTAGTTGGAATATTTATATCAGAAATGAAGAAAGAAGTAAACAAAGACCAATTGTCTAAACAAACTTACGTGGATTATGGCGATCGTAGCGATTTGTTTATAATTTCCCATCTTGTGTTATGTGATTTTACGATAAAAGTAGAATTCAACCGGCGTGTTATTGTTGTTGAGAGTGTAAGCAGAACCATTCTTTAACTTTTTAAAGTAATCACAAAATTGATTCAGTTGGTTAAAACAGACGGTTGGCGGTTGTGGTAAGATACTAGTTTCACCTTTCACGTTACGGGTCGTGGGTTCGATTCCCACACAGGACACAAACATTTGTGTGCATAAACATGTCTGTTTATCATATCAGCAGCTGCTTCTTCTTAGTACGGTGGAATATACTGCGATTGCCAACCCGCCTGCCAAGCGTGGCGATTATGGCACATTTCCCCCCCAATAATGCGATCAATGGGGGAGGCCTATGTCCAGCATTGGACGATCATAGGCTGAGATGGTGGTAGTGGTGGTGGTGATTAAAATAGAATTAAAATAAGTTATAAACTAAGCAGCAAAATTTTAGGACTTTCTGTGAAATTTCTCATGAATTGCATGTGCAACTTGGAAAAATGCGTCATAATGTAGAAAAAGTTATCTCTAAAAATGTATAGTTATCTTTAGAAATTTAGCGCCCTGCGTCACTAAACTCCTAGTCCAAGGCCAAGGCGCCATCGGCTACGTATCCAAATAGTCAATATCGAAACATATGGTAGCTAACTCATTTGGCCACGGTGTGAATACGTCAGTAATTTGGAAGCGTAGTCACTAGCTACGGATCTAGACCTGGCTACTCTGGCAGATGCCAGATTGGCGACGTTGCCACTAAAATGTACGTGTCCAATGCATCTTGCAGTTTGCCCCAGTCACTCGGTCGCCAACCTGCAGCCAGTTTTCTTAATATTGACGTAAACGAACTGATAGTCGAGACGCCAGGGCAAGCCTTACAGGGCGACCTCAGAAGTAGTCAGGTTTAGGTCGCTGCTGTCGTGGCCATGGCGTCCGAGGCAAGCAGAGCTCTTATATCTTTGGCAATAAATTGGTGGCAAACGAGCAAGCAGATCACCTGATGTTAAGTGAACGCTACTCATAGGCAACCGCAATAAGCTAATGAATTGCAGATGCGTTGTCTACCTTTGATGGACAAAGGATGGGATAAACATAAAAAATATATTTCATTTTCCTATCAAATCCACTTCCCTTTCCCATCCTTTCCTTATAAGAAAAGAGTGGGAAGAGGAAGAGGACTAGAATTGGGCCTCCGGCACCTCACTCATCAGACGAAATGCAGGACAATTCTATATCACGTCTGTCTTCTGTGAGGTCGTGGTATTGCATTGGTCGAGCGAGTTAATCCCTGTTTGTTATTGAAAACTGTATTATAATCGACAAACAAAAGGGACTTTGTTTTATATTATAAACATGGTAGTGCCCGGCCCGCGAGCCACGCCATATTTTAGCAATGTCTGTTAATTTTTCGGTTGCGCGTAGTTTTAATTATTTTGATTTTCAACAATCATCCTAATATTTCAACAGTTAGAAAAAACAACAACAAATTATTTAAATAAATCTTCCCCATGAACCACTCTGTTTATTTATGAAAATCGTATGTAAATCCGTTTTGTGGTTTTTGAGTTTATCGCGAAGAGGCAGACAGACTGACGCGGTGGAACTTTGTTTTATAAAAATATGTTGGTGCTTAAGCTAACCATACATAGGTATTTAGAACATCCAGAAGAGTTGCAAATACCTACATTGTTTGTTTTTATGCATCAAAGTGTTGTAGTTACATCTCACTTACCAACCCGAAGTCAAAAGTATATGCTATGAAGTAACTTTACTACGCGCTGGTTTTAATAACGCAATAAGAACATGTTATTTATCGATGGCCCTAATCATACAACAATTATTATATCGCTTCTAAAAATAAAATATAAATTGAAAATCAGAGATATTTATTTATTAATTGGATAATTTGCTTCCCATAAAACGTATTGTTTTATACAACTGCTTCATGTTGTACAATGACCCTACGCTATTTAAATAATTTAATTAATATTTGCATAATAGATAGCAAAGCTATAGATGTTGTATGCGAATATGTTCACAGAAACTTGGAAATCTTTCCAATACATTTTGTTAACAAGATTATAAACAGGTTTTACAATTCAAGTAGGTAGAGCTGAGCTGTAGGCTACTTCGGGGTCCATAGGTGGCGGATCATGGAACGGTTGGGAGATATCCTAGCTAGCTGTTTTGCAGTCCCCGACTAAACAGCGGCAAGATGCAGTGGTAACACTTTAGGAAAGTGCTACTTAGTAAATGCTGTAAATGTCCGACGATGACTTTGCGAAGTGACGAGTCGTGACTCCATTAAATAAGCACTCCTCTGCTATGGGCATCTGCATAGTAGTAATCCAACGAGTGGGGGTCAGGAGGCCCAGTACAGTTGTTGGATATTAGTTACTGGCGAAGATGATATACATCGGTACGACAGTACTACAGCGTGTGGAAGGCAACCGAAAACCACCATATACATGTTTCCCAGGCATTATGGCTGAGAACAATAAAACAAAACAAAACAGTTACAAAAACTATTTTTTTACGTATTATTGCGGAAATAATACCAATACGCATTATAACAGCATCGCTGTCATGATCAAAAAACATCTGAAACCACGTATTACGAATTTCCTGCCAATATCTGACAGATTGCTACTTTTACAAAGAAGTGCAAAACCAAGAAACATAAATATAGTTCAAGTTTATGCGCCTACATCACAGCTTTAAGATGACGAAGTAGAGCTATTCTACGATGAAGTTAAGGAGTCTTTAAAACAACTGCATAGCCGAGACGTCGTACTTGAAATTGGTGACTTCAACTCTAAAGTAGGCAACGGGAAAGTCTCAGATATTATAGGAGACCTTGGACTAGGAATAAGGAATGTTCGTGGTGAACGTCTTATACAATTTTGCCAGGATAACGAATATGTTGTAATAAACATCTGTTTTAAGTTACCACCCAGAAGACTTTATACATGGAAGTCGCCCCGAGATTCAACCGATAGAATCAAATATAATCAAATTGACTTTATATTGACATGAGATACCGGCATAGCATCAAATTTGTAAAAACCTATCCTGGAGCTGATATAAACTCTAACCACAACCCTGTCGTAGCGTCTACGTACTGTAGTATAAAGATCCTAAAACAACCGGTTTGTAAACCTAATATTGACGTAACACACCTCAAGGACGAAATAACTAGAGAAAAAGTACACACCGAAATTAATAATAACATCAATTTATCAAAAGCTCTAGTGGATAACGAAAGTGTTGAAAGTATCTGGACAACTGTTAAGGAAAAACTCCTTAAGACAGGCAAACAGATCCTACAACCCCAATCACTTATGAAAAAGAGCTGTTGGGTCACACCAGACATATTAAGACTTATAGAAAATAGAAGATTGTGTAGACAACAAGAAGTATAAATCTATAGACAGAGCCGACATGAACCGACGAATCTATGACAAATGTGAAAATATGATCTCAAATTATCAGTTTGGCTTCAGGAATGGGTTGGGAACTAGAGATTGTTTGGTTTTCAGGTGCTGGTACAGAGATGTTGGTACATAAATCAGGACGTTTTCACGTGCTTCATTGATTACAAGAAGGCGTTCGACAGAGTCATACACCATACATTAATAAACATATTAGAGACCATTGGCTTAGACTCTAAAGATATCGGGTTCATTAAAAATTTATACTAGAACCAAAGGGCGACTGTATATACGTGTCGAAGGAAGACAGATGATGTAGTTAGAGGGTCAAGGTCAATTCTATCACCACTCTTATTCAACATTTATTGGGAAAACATCTTTGAGGAAGCTTTAAGCGCGTTAGAAGTCGGGATAATCATAAATGGAAAATCCATCAATAACATCCGATACGCAGATGATACGATACATATAATGCGTAACACAAAATACGAACTGTTACTGTTAATTCAGGGATAGATACGGGGGAAAAGAGGATCAGGAAGAAGACGAATATCTTGACTGAAGAACCTACGCCAGTGGTTTAACAAAAGCATGTGTTCATTATTTAGAGCAGTGATGTCGAAGGTTCAAGTTGCTATGATGGTTGCCAACCTCCGATAGGAGTTGGCACCCACGGAGAAGAAGAATACAATTCCATAAACATTTACATATATTCATAGTTAAATTGATTGTCCGTACGCTTCTTTTGCAATATGCGACAGTGATATGCTATACGTGTATACACATATAAAATTCGTACGTTACAAAGTAGTGCGGGAAAATACAATACTGCATGAAAAATTTAAAAAATCCATGTAATTAATACATTTTTTCCGTATCCTCATAATGAATACAACTTATTTATCTTTTTTATACTTATTTTTTATTATTTAACGGCACTAATTAAAGCTATGTACATCCTTTTGTCTGTATTATAACATACGTACGTCCTCTTATTCTTGTACATTCTTTTTCAATTATTTTGGCTGCTTGTAAACTGTTTCTAAAAAATCAGCTTTACTACTTTTTACTTTTTAACTCATTTTTGTGATATTTTATTGTTTAATCTGGTTTTGATTATAGAATGACTCGCTCTGTTTTATTTTTTTTGTTTTAATTCGTCGTCCCGCACTCTCACGCATTTCAACCGACGCACAAAGGTCACGAGAGCGGAATACAAATGCGTTTCTTACGGATGTTTTGTCGCGACAAAGGGCCGAAGCTTATAACATGTTCTCGCGAAAATAAAACATGACTCAAGGTTACATAGTTAAGTTGTAGCATAAAATAGTGAAAGCAAATGAAATATACTTAAAGGAAATATTAAACATAAATATATTTTAGCAGCTCAGAAATCTAGCGTTTCTCAAATGATAATCAGCCATCTCTTCTTGCCCTACTTTGTGACGGGCGTGATTGCTAATTTATTTAGTTATAATTATTATTGCGAACGGTATAGACATTTATAAAAAATACTATTTTCTTCGTTATTCAAGAATTTGAATTAAAAGTATATTCTTTATCAAAACGTATCATTTCCTTAGTGTGCTGTCGTCACGGACCAAATAGAATCGTTCTAGCCGCTGAGAAAACATTTCTGCGTGAATGAAACCTCGCAAGATCTTTCATTACCGGGCTATGGTAGCGTTCGAAATTCAAACGTTTAATTAAAAGTTTTTGTTGAGGTTTCAACTGTTGTGTGTACAAAGCAAAAACATTCAACATATCAACTGGATTATTTTAATCTGTTTAAAGCTATACTAATTTTATACAGCGGAAATAATTATTTGTTTGTACGTATACTACAATTACAAGTACAATTTCACAATCATCTATGTTCTATACCTACAAGACATCAATAAATGAATTAATTAAGAAAAAAGAAATAGAATTATTTAAGATACGATCTGCAAAATATAGGGTTGTTGGTCCTAGTTATCCAGTTGCCTAAAACCTATAACTTTATGTACAATATGAACACATTCAGTTCAGATAAGCGTTGTGTCCAAGCTTGCATATAATCGTTATATTTGATATCGGGTTCTTTAATTTTTTTTAAATGTAAACAAAACATTTGTAGTTGTATTCGCAGTGTGAAATAAATATGGAGCAATCATAATCAAGCAAAAGCAAATCATTGAATTTAATTCGAAATAGTGCATGTCAATGTTTCATAATTCAAGTATATGTACTTAAAGAATCCGTAAACAATGTTATGTCAGTTTACATAAACATAATTATTGATATGTATGAGTATGAGTGAAACCAAGACGTACTACTTACATAATAAAGATAATGTTTCTAACTAACTGGCGATTGTGATCACTAGTTGCGAGTAGACGGAGTCATGAGTTCATAACAACGGCTGACCTTTCACTGGCTGAGAAATGCTATTATCTTGTCATTCCCACACGACCTGCAGCTCGCTATATCCGTCTTCTGAGAGTCCTAACGGTTCCGTATGTATTTTACATAATATATCCCGGAAGTTTTTTGCGAATACCATCGTGGTATCGAATATTTCCTTTCGTTTGCGATTTTCTCATGAATGAATGAGTAGAGATCGTTAAAGCATTAGTTATATTTAGGATGCAGCCCTCCGCCAAAGTTATACGATATGTTGCTGCGAGGCGCCACTGGATAGCTACCGTCCGAATCTTCGCGCGCTATATCTACGTAGTTAAACTGTCTCTAAACAACTCTTGACATGTTTACAATTTGGACGTATTTAGTTAATGTAAATATCACTACAGTTGCATTAAATTTTACGTTATTCACAGTGCAGTTTCAAAAGTACAATGAGGCGCTATTACAGTTCGCTTGCTAGAGTGGTAGGAGGTAGAAATAACATGTTGGAATTTATTTTTCACCAGAACCAATTTGGAGCATTTAAGGCGGTGAGGTAATCGCCGGCTTAGTTGCCAAGCTAATGTTACTTCATCGATATTGTTATTAAAATATTCGATATTATCGAACATACAATATTATCATTTGCAGTGATTAAATTTATTGCACTATATAAATCATATTTTGTTTTATTTACAGATTGATTCGTCTCGGAGGTGGACGCTAAGGTTGGAAGAAATCCATTGGCATCGCATTCAATGATATGGAGACTGTAAATTAGGTAGGTACGTATGCATTAGTTTAAAATAGACAATGTTATTGCCGACTCTAGATGTAAGAATTGAATTTGAATGACCTTGGCGGTAGTAGGAAATGTTATAGTTAATGAAGAAGTGGTTGTTTGTCGCATTTGTTTTTATTTACGTTCATTAAAATCGTATTTGTTATAATCTCGTTTGTTGTTACAGTCGTGTAAAATATGTTTTATTGAGCAGATATTGCCTTGCTATATTACTTGAATGATTCAGAAGCTCGAAGTATTTTATTGAATAGTTACACCGCGAAGCCAATAATTCTGTCAAGACCAAGATGCACGTAAAATTGGTTTTTTTTTGTGATAAAAACTAACGAATGCGAATAAAGGTTATATATTACATGTTGATATTTTAATTACTAAAGTCGAGTTATATGATGTAACGCTATGGTGAGGTTGTCAATTAGGTGGTGATCAGTTAGATCGCTAGTTTTGTTACCAAGGGCAAATTAGGTCAACGCGCCCGATGCAATGAAACTAGAATTAAAACAACAAAAACTTTAATGTAACGTAACGCAACGAAATAAGACGGGGTCTAATACCGTGGGAAATATTATTTTGGTCTTTTACGCTTCGTAAATCGCCGAAGATAGCTTTATTGTTTTGCTTTCTGCTCGCTTTTTGATATAATGCGTATGCGAAGCTTCATTTATTTATTACCAATATAATACTTGTATCTAAATTTATGCCAATTTCTATTTATATAAACAATTTTATTGTATTCTTGTCTTTTCCAAAGCTCTAAATTAACTACAAAATAAACTAGCGAAAAACAACACAAAAACAAGCATTGTACGAAATGTTTCATATAATAATAATAGATAATAATTGTTCTAATATTTTATACTAATGTAGGCTTACATTGCTAATGTCAAACACCTGACAGAAGTTGCGATGAAAATATTAGATCAACGTATGAGAATAAACGAGAGTACAAATTCATAAACACCGCGTCACCGTTATGATTTGTATCGTTCTCATTAGTACCGTTGTGCTTTTTGGACATTAACAAGACATAATTGTTTACATCATAAGACAAGTATTTGGTACTTATGTTGGCATGACGTCATTTATAATAAAACCATGTCTCGGAATTATAATTGTTAGCAGCTATGTTTTTATATATTAACACATATCTTTGATATGATCTTTAATTTAGTCCACTATGTATAGTAATATTAAATTTTCTTTCAGATCTCACTAGACTGTGGAAAATATTAAGTGGTTGGGTGACAAAGTGTGAACAATACAGTTTTAGTATAACATGGACATAGAAATAGTAAACTTTAAAGAGTGGCCGTAAGAACTGAACATCTCTGTTGATTTCATGTTGTAAGAGTACTACAGATTGGCAGCCATGCTGTCGTATATGGTGCCCGTTGAAGAGAAACCTCCGCCGGCACCGGTGAAGGGTCGACTCGCGTTGGAGTTGATGGGTAGTCCTGGAAGTCCAGAGTCCGCCGTTAGGAAGATGAGAAGCAACATATCCAAGGAGTCCTCGACGAGCTCGTTCGCGAGCGATCTCACTATGTCATCGTCGACTCCAACTGGAGTCCTTGACAAGCCTAAACATAAACTGCTGAGCAATGGCAGTAAACACACCTCGCTAAAAAGGTTAGTGCCTCTCTATTGACTGTATTTGATGGTGTTACATTAATGAAATAGCTAGATGACGCATCCGTCTTTAGAGTACATTAATTTGCTAAGCTGTGAATTTTAGTTCCAGTAATTACGTGATACCTTGTATGTAGACGTAATTACGCGATACTCACAAATAATAGTCGACTTAGGTTGCCAAGCCTTATAGCTTTTGGAATGTACAATTAAATAAAAATAATAATAATAAATGCTAGTAATCTACTTGCTTATATGAGCTATTAGGATCTACGGTCATTTCCTCGAATATTAGCAAAGAACTGATGCATGATTATAGGGTTACCGCCTATCGTGTTAAGGTTTCTTCTAAGTTCTATAAAAATCGATGAGCGAAGACAGTGATTGCGATTGATATTTAATAGGATGTGCATAAAATTTTGCAGCTTGTATTCACAATTGTGGCTCATAGGGTTTGTTTTGATATCATTTGGAAGCATTGTTTTAAGCAATACCATTGGAACGAAACCAGCAACATCCATTACTTGCATAAATATTCACTTCCTATCTTCTGAGTCGATACCGTTTTGTTATAGTTAAAAATATTCTAAAACCCTGATCAGGTCCAATCGAATTTAGACTCAATGTTTTTCTTTCAATTCTCTCATATTTGTCTCTCATAGTAGTCAGGCATGGTTATTGAATCCGTTATTTTAAAACTTTCCTACTTTTAAGGGGGCAAATGGAGGCATGAATAATAAGAAAAAGTAGAAATTTAAATTCGTAGTGATATTTGATTGTTGAGGTACTTGAATTTCATAATTATAATGTTAAATAAGAAATAAACAAGTTTACAATAATTCGTATTGCAGTACAATTTGTAATTATTTAAGCGTTGCTATAAGGATTCGATTAAAAGCAATCGTAAAGGCACTTACGATGTTATATATAGAGGACACATCTTTACATTGCATGTATGAACTGAAAAGCTTTTTCTTTTCAACTTTTTTTTTATTTGATTTTTTCAGTTTGTTTTGATTACGTTCGAGTAGTTAATAAGTTGGCACGAAAGTAATTCAAGTTTTTAATAGTGAGTTTTAAATTTATCTTTCTTTCAATAACTCGATCAAAGCAAATTGTTAGAATAAGTATATAAAATATATAAAGTTAATAATAATATATAAAATATACAATATATAAAGTTAATCGGAATAGATCAAGGCAATAGGAATAGTTGCAAGCATGATGAACCAGTCCAAATCATATAGAAAACTTAAACGCATCGGAAAAAGAATGTCAATTTGGTGAGATTCCAAAGGTATGACTGCTCCAAGTAACTGAATCAGATCAATTCAGATGTTTATTTATGAAAAAGGAGGAAGCAATCAAAGCGACAAAACCAAAATTAGCAAATAGAAAAATAAACCTCACACATCTTTAACTATACGAACATAAATTATTAGAACTTATGTGGGAAGTGATGTCGCATTCCCCATATTGAGACCTTGTACCATCGGATTATAATTAATTTAAATTTTACTTTTGCAAAATGTTTAAATTACAAAAAAATCTGTAATTACCGATGAACTCAAATCACGCTTGGTTGAATTTTTTTGCTGAATAAGGACCAGAAGATCTATGAGCGTGGATTTGCGATGTTACCAGAAGTAATCGAACAGAATGAAAAAATATTTGACTGTAGTTCATATTGTGTATAGAAAAATTTGTGTTAAATTATTTTCATGTCAACCCAAAATATATAACGTTTTATACATCGCGATATTGTTAATCATTGTCATAATTGTCATTTTGGGACCAAGATCTGAAACCGGAATTCTTAATATTTCCAGTCTACAATTTTTCTAGCAGATTTTGTAGTGTATTGTATGTTGTGTAATGTAACGCGTTATCAACAACCACGCACGTTTGCACATTGACATACATGTTTTTTGAACGTAATAGTTAACTCGCTTATTAACAAATTTACAAAAATAATTTGCATGTTCTTAACTTAGGAACTGATGAGTTTTTCTTACAAATTTTTAACCAGTCTTTTATGTTTTATATTAAAACATATCCTAACTAGCATCCTTTTCCCAGATTCGTCATAATAACATAACGCCCTTTCCCTTCCCAAACTTTTCTAATAAGGAAAGTGTGGGAAGGGAAAGGGGATTTAACGGAAAAAGAGATGGATAGAAGAAGGAAAATGTTCATTTTTCTGTCTATCCCTCCTTTGTCTATTATAGACAGGCAACGCATCTGCAACTCGCAAATGCTTGTTGCAGATGTCTATGGGTAGCGGTTACTTAAGTGACCACTTGGTTGTTTGCCATCTTCTTGTATAAAAAATCACCTACGTCTTTAACTAAGAAGACTAGGCAAAGATTAGGGATTTCCACTTGGGGCGATATTGGCATTTCTTTCTCGCTTTCTAAATCAATACATCTACGCATACATGCTTATCATAATGACTTCATCGGTTTAAGCGCGAAAACGAAAAAAAAAAAACAGACAGACACAGTTACTTTTGCCCTTATAATGTTGATATAGATTAGATATACGTGTGCGTTAGTTTGAGAACCTCGGGCAAAGTTCTTGAAATTCAACACCTTAATGTAGTACTGACCTTCATTATGATAGCATACCATTATGTTTTTAAAACAATAACCAATGAAACGAGCGGAGAATCCTATATGGTAATTAAAACATCTAACCATGGCAAGACATGACTCATAAGAATTTTAAAAAAAACATACCATACCACGTTTACTGACGTCGTCATGAGAGACAAGTTGTAACTCGATAGTTCTCTAATGACACAAATTCCTACGAACAAGAATGCAATAATTATTGCACTCTTCTTTTTTTAACAGAAAAGAGTGAAAATCGATGTTGTAATTGCACCCAATGATGCAGTTACAAGTTCTTTTTGTGGAAAAATTATTTAAATTTACTATTTTTTAAATAAGCGGCAGTGGTATGCAGTAGTAGAGCATTTTATTCAACAATACAATAGCCTCTTATGGATGTATTTTGATATAAATCAGATAGTAATTTACGGTAACATTGCTGAGTACCTCTGTATTTTCTAAAATATCAATCGCGATATAAAAAATACGTAAATACAATAAAACAATCACTAATGTTATACATCAAGATATTTCGCTTTGTTATGCGTTATTTGTTATTTAACCTCTTGCTACTCGTACCAACAATTTATGCTAATGATATTCTATTGTTTACACCAGGGCATCATACATTTAGTTCCTGCTTGCACTGAAAAGTTATCTTTGGAACCCAAGGTTCAATGCCATTCAAAATTAAATTGGATGCCAATGTCAATTGCCTTTCCAACAATTTTTTTTAAATCGGTCCAAAAATGGCGAGGTCTTGTATCAAAAAACATGAAAAATGTAAGCAAACCGAGAACTTTCCTTTTTGAAGTCATTTAAACATCGGCCATATCCCGGGCAGATTCAGTGGGGACTTAACACTACGACCTCACAGGATACCCGCCTCAAATTGATAACTTCTTATTTCTGCGTTTGTCTGTCATGTACTGTCTATACTATCTTATAAAAATGTTGCTAATGTCAGTCTGCAACGCTTTTGATTATAACATTTTTATGCTGAGAGAGGTCGATTAATATTGTTTATTGGCATAAACATAGGTACAAAAGCGTGGTTAAAAATTTAATAAAATCCACTGAATACCTTTTGGCATAGGTACTAAATGAACAAAAAGCAAATGTTCATCTTAGCGGCTTCTAGTGCACGCAAACCTTGACCATTTTCTTACCCAAGGCATCTGTGGTTTTTCGTACAAGTCATTTCTGGACATTTTGTATAAATTTGTTATATTAACCACGTAGCCGACAGATCGTTTGGTGACAAATTGACTAACCGCAGTAAGATCGCTAAAGGTCCACATACACAAAAGTTACCGTAACATATGTTTCTATTTATCGACCACTATTACTTAACATTGATTAATGATCTCATATTATTTTAGACGTAGCCTACGTTTAATCTGCACTTGTACAAGCGAATAACATATTTTTTGTGCTCAATATAAAAAATGATGTTTTATGCGTATAATGACAGCTGACATTCCGTCATGTATACGACCTAATTAACAAGACGGATGTCAAATAGGGACTCGTACCTCGGTTTACTTTAGTACTTCTAAAATAAACTAGATCTTAAATATTTTATACAGATTAATTTAATGAACATTCCGAAGCAAATGATTGGTGATTTGTGATCAACCAACTTTTTCGTGTGAGTCCAACTCTTCAATACAATGAATAATTTAAGAGTCAAGGTACCCGGTGCCTTTGTGCTACGTTCAGGTTAGAAACTTGACGCTAGGTATTTTCAAAGTGGGGAAAAATAGTGAGGAGCAGTTATATAAAGATAAAAAGAACAGGACTTAATGATTTTACTTCAAGACTTGTAAGATACATAGTCCTTGTCGTCCCATGCGTCAGGTAGTCTCAAAGGAATATGGGTTAGCCACGGCGTGTATATTTCCAGTTGACAGTCGGGCCTGTGAAAGGGGAAAATATATTCTTACATCTTTTAAAAGAAAATTAAGGCACGGCATTTATAAGGGTTCACATCAGAGATAAATTCATTAAATAATACAAATAACTATTTTTCTTTTTTATTTTGGCTTTTGCGTATTTAGACTTCTGTTGGTTATAATTAATGAAATAGGTATAATTTGCACTACGTTAGTGTGGATTTTTGCTACTTTGTCAAACTTGTAATTTGATTATTTTGATACGTAAGTATTTAATCTCGACTAATATGTATATATTAGTCGAGATTAAATACAAACATTAAATTACAGACAGACGGTATACATCGTGTACACTAGTCTGTCTGTAATTTAATTTATTTTTGTAAAATTTTGTGATAAGTATTCATTTTATGCCTCACTGACATTAATTCTATCATTTTTAAAATGTTTGAATGTCTGACTGTGCGTCAAGATATACCTTTAGAATGGCTTAACCGATCTTAATGAAAATTGGTATATAGCAAGAATACATTGCGCAAATGTTAGACCATATAAAATATCAGTCTCTTCGTTGTATGGGCCGTTACAACTTACGACGGCTTGCTTCACTGGTGTAAAGCTGTATTTATATAATTTCGTAGTATATATATATATATATATAT
>DWLR01002627.1:0-15016 GCA_018246295.1 Papilio alexanor hazarajatica | reverse complement strand
ATATATAAGGATGTAAATACAATTTAGACCAAAAAAATGTATAATAGGACAGAATGTAAATATTACTATACCTATACCTTTGTTAATAGCATTAACCGTCCTTTCAACCCTCTATCCGATTCCGGATACCAATTAATAATTTGTTTGTGTACAAAGACAGCACCTAAAGCGAAAATAGAATCCTATGTTTTTATAACGAATGCCTATTACGGGCGGAAATTTAACGCCCCCAAATTAAATCGGCAAACAAAAAGGGCCCCCTACGACACGAGCATACGGAAAGGTTTCGAAATTAAACCGCATCTGATTATTCGTATATCAAAGGGAAATGCTCAAGAAAGATGGATGAAACACGGTACCTACGGAAATAAAACTCCACCCACCATTTGCCCCAAGTGACCGTTTCACCCCTGCCTCCCGCGAGCGCCGGGCGGCCGACGCACATGCGTGTTTTGACTCATCCTAGTTATGCCTAAGCTAGAATCCATTTTGTTTTTTGTCGCCATTTTTATTTCGCCTCTTTATACGTGCGTGTTGAAAATAAGAGTTGACCTTGCACAACATTTTAATTTTTTGATAATTTAATAAATTCATTGAAATAAAAAAAAAAAACAGCCGAAGAAATTGCATAAGCCCTTTACAGATGACAGCTATTTCTACAACTAAGGATAACTGTTGGACTGTTTGATAATCAGATAGTGAAATTCCGTGTGAATTGAATTGAATATGACTTAGGTAGGCAAGTAGAGGTGGTATAGTGATCTAAATGTAAATCAAATCATCCCATTGTTAACTGTAGATTATATGTTTATTGTAAATTTAAATAAAAATGTGTCCAAATTATCAATTTGCAATATAGGATCTTGATGGATATTACATACTGAAATTTAACTTATATTTACGGATTTAATTTCGGATATTGATTTTTAAGTTTCGAGTATTTTACAGCACTCATGATCATGGGGTGATTGATTTTTTGACATCCCCACTGTAATCTGTACGATTATTATTTTTTGCTCCAATCAATGATGCAGATCACAGCAACTGAGATCTTACAGTTGTATACTTAATTTGTGATTTAATATTATTAATCACAGAATCCTAAGCAGATGGTAACACCCACCTCTATAGAAATTAGGGTGTTTTTAAATTTTAATAGCCTCATTTTTGGGACACTGTTTCTTACCACGGATGATTGGTGAGGATTTAAACTTTCTACTCAATAAAAGTACCTTATAAAATAAAACAAGAATATGTTCCAAGGCTATTAATTAAATTTTCTAATAATTTTAAAATTTATTTTATAACAGCAATGAATTATAAAATAAATTTTCTAATTAATTTTATAATTCATTGCTGTTGCTAGTTCATTTGATGAAAACGGAAAAACACAGTATTAAACATATTTTTAACACAAAGTATTAAAAATATTTTTATGTAAATTTAATAAAATGTTATATATTTTAATATTTAAATTGTACCTGTAATTATTCTTTAATCACATAATTTGCAAAAAAACTACTGACAGTTAAGAAATAGAAAAATAATATAATTAAAAAATTAAAGAAATATATTCATACATTGTTTTGGTTAAGGAGTCAGTTATTATTTATTCTAACCCTAAAACGATTCTAAGTGTTAAATAATTCAAAATATCGTGTTGATTGCCTAATCAAGTACAATCATTTATTGCTTGTTACGAATTAACAAAATAATTACGTATTTATAAAATTAAATTTAAATGTTTATCTCAACGTTAAACTTCCTATTTAGATATGAAAGAAGCAATTAATTCCCGTAACAAAACACTTAAGTTTACATAGAATCACATAACAAGTTTTATAGGCGAAGGTAATCAATTTCCAATATAAAATAGTGTATTCAACATTAGTTCGGCAATTTCTGTCAAATAATTTTCACCGTTGGTTGGCCGTAGGGCCTTAGCGTGAAATACCTACGCTACCTATAACAAAAATGGCACTAAAATCTTGATTTAAAAGACATAACGAAATTGGCATTTGACTGTTTTTAGCTAAATGTTTAGACAAGATTGAGAAGTAAATTGTTCTGAATTGGCAGAACATATTTGAGTAACTATTCAAGTTACACGTGATCCTCTTACATTTGGAACGTTGTTAGATTAGTGAAAAGCAGATAGCGATATATCCGTCAACCCCTGTGTTAAAAGCTGTAGTGCCATTGTTATATGTAGTAAGGGATATAAAATAAATTGTGTTTATTTGTGTGATTTAGACACAAAAAATTTTCGCGTTCCAGCCTGTTCCTGTGATGTTGTCCACCGCAATGTACATATATATCCAAGATATCGACTAACGTAAGTTATTGCAGCACTCATTAATTTCACTGCTGTTTGACCAGAAATTGTTATACTTCGACGTTATTTGTAGAAGAAAGATGAGATGATGAAAGAGGCAAAGCTAATTGCTACTCGTCAACATCCGCAACAAGGAGAGGACTTGAAGAAAATATAAAACGTATAAATAAGAAGCTGTCACCGAATACATTATAAGCAATAGTTTTTTTTTTTTTTGGAAAAACCTCAAAACCCAACTTACGACACTCCGGGGAACAAGACGAATAGAAGGACACTTTACCCTTCAAAACTGGTCAAGCCGTTAAGGGCAATTTAATGGATATATTCATACCAAAAAACATTAGCCTCGTATCAGTTGTGTGTTAAGTTACACGATATTTAACCTAAATTGAAAAACTGAAATATATACCAAAACAATGTATAACATTGTTTTGGTTAAGGTTCAGGGTACTTATCGTGCCAAAAAAAACTCTTTTTTCGGGAATTTTTTATCACAGATTTTTATTAAATAACGGAAAATTTTTTGCCATATTAACAATCTATATATATGTACTAAGTACCTAAAAATTGTCCTTGAAAAATATTGAAAGAGCAGCGAGTTACAGCCAGTCTGCGAGGAGTCTGAAAAAAATCCTTCGTCCATCCTAGGGACAAATATGTGAAGAATAAGTGATCCAAATTTCAAAATTATCGGTCAAGCCATTGTCAAGTTACACTGATCACCGACTTTGAAAATGTGCTTTCGAGAAAAAGGCGTTCAAAGTTTCAAATATACAGGTTGCATGCGAATAAAAAAAAATCGGACTTACCATGAGTCATCTATTTCGGTAACATAAACTGATCCTTCTTTCGCCGTAGTAGTCGCAGTAGTAGTAAAGAATATATATGTATGCATATACTTATAAAAATATATAATACTTATTTACATATGGGGTAGAAAAAACACCCCTCACATCCTTTAGCTTGCAAGTGCGCTCACTTTCTCGTTATATCCGCTCGAGGCGGTTTAACGCGGAGTTCTCTTTCTCCGATTTGTTTCAAATATTGAGAGAATATTTTCGAAATGTTGTCCTTTGAGAAAATGCAAAAAAAAATCATAAATCTGTATTTTTTTTCCTTCGCCTTAATAGATCTAGGAAGCTCACTGGAAATAATTATTGCATGAGATTAATTTTATTACGTAGATTCAGTTATTAAAACTGAAGTATTTTCGTAGAATAGCTCATGCAGACCCCATTTCCTTTTAAATGGGGTCCATATCGCGTACTCAATTACCCAAAGCAAATATAACTGACCCTTTATTTTCATAAAAAAGAAATAATAAACATCCTCTAACGCACACACGTTCGCTTATTTACTTACTGCAGATAACACGGTGGCAGCCTTGCAGGAGCCAAAGGTTTAGTTGCAATACAAAAACGTAAATTTGCACGAATTTCATCTCTATTTATATGTCCATAGAAGATAGTGTGGATTGTGATGTAACTAAATTATGGCGGCTGTTGCAGCCTGAAGCTGTAATCCATCATCGTGACATTTCTATTTATCTTGATGAGGCCCACACTTCCGATACTAATGGGCCTTTGTTTTTTGTGTTTATCCATAGTACGGGCCCTACCTACGGCGTCATGTTATTGACAGTACACTCATATAAAAAGTGCATGTGTAGTTTTTTTTTCTAAATAACGAATACTCTATTAAAAGTGATCATAAATGAGTAATGTTAATTATTTTAAAACCATTTTAAAAACGTCTTTCGCCATGTTTTGGTATCAATTTCTATTTAATGTATGAACTATGAAATTTAATTGCATTAAATATAATTGTGCGTCTTTTTATTTCTTTAGAGTACAAACGGGACGGATCAACTACAAACGGCCTTAAAAAATTGCTATAAGCGCTAAGATCAAAAAACGTTCGTAACGTAAACGTAAAACGCTTAAGCTAAACAATTTCCACTTCCT
The DNA here is from genome assembly GCA_018246295.1 of Papilio alexanor hazarajatica. Taxonomy (NCBI): domain Eukaryota; kingdom Metazoa; phylum Arthropoda; class Insecta; order Lepidoptera; family Papilionidae; genus Papilio; species Papilio alexanor. The sequence goes on along the minus strand of DWLR01002627.1, from coordinate 10,717 downwards.
AAATTCCGACTTATTTTATTAAAATTTACAAATTACAAAATGCTTTTTCGAATTCTAAAATATTACAGATAACTATAAAGCACATTATGCATTCTAGTGAGATGAGTTGTAACATCTGTTGCTTGCAACGTGGTACGGCAAAGAACTCCATGTTTTCTATTTTGCTATTGAATTCTTAAGCAAAATATTTAGCAGTATATAATAATTAGCAGTTCGCATATAACGACGATGAAATGAAGACAATTCAAGTGCTAGATCACCTTAGAATCAAGTTGATTTGATCTATTTTAGCTGATTTAAAAAAGGAGGAAGTTCTCAATTCTCTTGTACTTTTTATGCTTGTTACTACAAAACTTGACAAACCAATTGAAAAATTTGTAGATTTAAGACAAGGCCTGTTAGGATTTAATCGATTTGTAATAAGACGTACCGTGACTACAAATTACTTATTAATAAAATTATATAAATTTAAAGTGGGTTTGGATTTTGTAAAAAAGTAACAAGACTATTAATATATCTGACATCGGTATTGCCAGTTTTTTAAAGTTGAAGGTGGTAAAAGAGCTAGAATTGCCACCCAATGTAATTACACTTTAGTTACAGTTAGTGCGTTGTAGACTTTTTGGAAAAAAGTGCTAGACTGTAAATATCCTGCGGTATCTCAGATGATATGCAGATGTATAAATGTCTCCACTTCTACCGATACCCTATGGAGTCGTCAGATTTCAACGTTCGAACCAACCCACTTGTGTCAAACAATGCTAATGATCGGTCTCTCTCGGTTTCATAAGGAAAACTTATAGGAGTCTCCAGCGGATAAGCGATATGACATTAAAGTATACTTATAGCTATGTCCAACTTGTAAATCGTAAGGACTATTGCCTTAACCTATGTTTCAAGGAGCCTGTGCTCATACTTTGTACGAAATAGATGACTAATGAATAGATTTAATATATTTTGAAATACAAATGTGGTGTATCATAATATTTTTAATATAATTTGGCTGTTATGATTTGCGGAAAACAAAAAAAAAACTTTTCCATAAATCAGATAAAAAGTTAAATTTTTACGAGTAAGCTTAAATTTAAGGATAACTCCACCTTTTATTGGGCTTAATCAGGGATCCTTTGTGATGTCAGCGCTTTGTTTACAGAGCTGCCTCCTTTTCGGGACCTTTCAAAAGCACTGCGGGTCTGGACAATGGATTTTATTACCGCACTATCGCCAAGACAAATGAGAAATAGACAATATCTACCCTATTTACCTCTGTCTGTCCCTACCCGCTCGCAAATCCGGCACCTTCTTTATGCGCTCAACTGCAAATATGCGAATTTCGCTCTTAAACTTTTATGATAAAAAAGCTACAATCGCCCGAACACAAGAATCCAGTTCAAAATTCAGAGGGAGTTCTTTTACATAGACTAAAAAGTAAAACGTTTAAATTTCGTTTTTAAATATATAAAAATAAGGTTGCTTTTTATTCTAAAAAAGGTTCGCAGTCAAGCCATTTTGTATGGATGGAGGTGGTCAAAATTTATTGCGCATAAATGTACCCCTGGCTAACCCGGGAGTTAGAGGGGGTGGGAGTAGGCTTAAAAATTGGGGAAAGGGGCTAAAGGGGTGCGTTTTTAGCGTTCGCAGCATCGGCCTATTCGGGTGTTGATGGTAGACAGAGACGGACTTGACGTGGATTTAAAATCTGCTCGAATTTTGTTATGACGTAACACAAAAATAATTGCGTCCGAAATTGGGCTTTGTTTAAAATTCATTTGTTTTAACTACAAAGCCAACGCTCACGAAATCTAGTTTATACTGAATAGTATTTGATAGGTATTGAATATACTTTTATTATTTCTAAATGGTTATAATTATGAATTCACTATCTGAACTTGATGTATTAAACAGATTAGTAACATGTTTATGATTAGAAATAAAAACAATAAATAATCTTAAAGAAGAAGCATTTAAATGAATGCAAATAGTAAGTAGAAAGTGCAGTGTATTCTTTTTTGTTACAACCATGGTGAAGATAAATTTTAATTTCTGCCTACTTCTCATCAATAGTCGTAATTATGTACGGTAGTTCACTTGACGACACCACCGCTACCTATACGCATCTGTAATAAGAAATAGAAAGAAGGAAAGGATGAAAAGGTAAGAGGACTAGAACAGAATAGGCAACAACTGTTGCTGCTTAAAAACTCTTGGAGGCGGATATATACCACTATGTATTTATACGTATCGAAAGCCATTATATTCCTGGATCAACTTAACTAAAGAAGTGCTGCTGTACCTCACATAACAACGACGTGAAGTAGATTTTATCCCAATCCTGTTTCCCTTTCTAGTCTCCCTCCTATCGTTCTCCTTAACAACCCTTTCTTTCAACTTTAGCAACTGTATAGATGCTTTCCCAAGGTAAGCAATGTCTATCAGTAACAAAAAAATAGCAACTCATCAGAATTTAGCGGATTTCGTCATATGAGATTAACGATGATTTACTAACATTATGCGAACCAGTAACCCATGTGTTTTTTTACATTAAAAAGAATAATCTTTCAAACTTTTACAAGTAATACGTCCCTGCGATGCGTTTAACCCGCACCCTCTCAACCTCTACGCACGTCTCACTCACACAAACTCCAAAAAGAACTCCCCGTCGCTTTCCACCCTTTGCTTAAATGATTGCGCCTCCATCCCAACGCTGCAGAATTAGCTTATCGCGACGCTAAACCCACGTACGAAATGCGACTCTATTCAAATAAGTTAAAGTCCTTATTTAAAATTACGTTTAAGATGACGAAATTCAGTTTCTCCGAAGACTGTGTGATCGAACATACCATCAGATACAGTGCGAAGTAATGTTAAACATTTAAACAATTTTTAACCTTAACAAAACATGATAAGGTTTTAAATAGCAAATCATTAATTAGTAAATTAGTCATTTAAGAATAAGATAGCAATAACCTACTAGGAAGTTTGGATCAGGAGAAATAAAAACGCCACCCAAAATCATTGGGTTAGGGTTGGGGTGGTTAGAAGAATGAAGATAGGGATAGGCAAGGCAATTGAATGTAAGGGTCGCATTCCTTCGATAGGCTTTGGGTTGTCAAGACATGTAAATTTTTCCAATTAAAAAGTAATCATTTGCGAAGTCGTTCACACAAACAAAGATCCTACAGAGTATGATATTTATATTTCGCATTGAGATCATTAAGTATCTATATAAGGTTATGGATATACAACAGACATTAATATGCATTGATTTTTTTTATTTATATATTAACGAAAAATTGATTTGGTATACAACTCGTGAGTATCACTGAAAGACACAATTTATTGAGCTCCCATTTACAAACTTTTCGTATGCATTTCGTTCAATATATACCTATAGTATAATTTTTTATTACGAAAAACAAAAGTATTATGGTTTTGTTCACGATTAGATCTATTAAAAGCAAGTAAGTAAAAAAATCAAAGTTCTTTTGTACAACATAGGTGGACCGAGATAGGAATTAATATCGAGTTTTTTTGGATTTACAACTTAAAAGGTTGCGAGAGGTATAGATTTTTAAAATGCAAGTCAGAGTATTAAGCAAAAATGATACATTTATTTTTAGTTATATTTTAGAAGCACTAACAAATTAATCAGAGTAGCCTATGTTCTCTTTATACATGTTATAATGTTAGGAATATCGTATCCGTTCTTGTGTCGTTTTTTGAATTATAAATCCTGTCAATTTATGCCAAAAAAATTGTAAAGATTCTGATACTAACTAGATTGTACTTACAATGATTGTATTTCGATGATCGGAGATTTCTATATATTAGGAATAGGAACGACATCCGGAATTCAAAGGATTGAAACAAATTCCGAATGAACCTAAGATGGAATAATTTTTAAGAAGTTTATTATGAAAGTAATTTTAGAAATTCAAAACTTTGTTCGAAATTCTGGTACATGTACAAGGTTAGGGAGGACAATAGTAGTATAGAATGTAGAATGTCTATAAATCGATTGCTAAAATATACCTATATACTTTTATTAGATTGACATTTTTTCATTTCGATATTTCTCGACAAACACGCCAACGGCAAAAGCATATCTAATATGTAAATCGTATTTTACAATTTATATAATATATAACAAATTTTCTTCTATCGTTCAGATATGTTACAATAGAGAAATAGATACCTTAGTTAATTATAATAAAAGCTATAATCGAGTATTTCGAGCATCGTTCTGTGTATCTTGCACCACAGGACTTGGAACAAAGAGCGAGGAGACAGGCGGTATCAGATGGGCGTAATTTTTCATTACATTACCATGGGATAGTCGCGCGCGCGTAAAGATAAGTCCGGACTCCGACCCTCGTACCATGCAACAGCGACAGCATAGCGATAATTGTATTTCTTTCTTTAGGAAACAATAGATAGAGTAAAAATCTCACTAGATTCAATAAAAATACTTTATTTACAGTTATTTCTAAGACATTACACGTAATCAGTAAGCTATGACTTAGAACAACTATCACAGGTGAAATTAGGTAGTCTGTCATTAAATAGGTAAGATAAGTGGAAATTAAATCTGAAGGAAATACGCCTTTTTATCTACCTATATATTGCCGGCTCTCAGGGTTAGGAAATTCCAAAATATATATCGTTATATAATATATATATTACTATATATATGTCGTTAAGTATATAAAACTACATAAATCTTCCTTCTGATATGAGACCACCATTAAGACTAATATAGTTTCGACAAATGAAATAATTTCAACAGCGTTAAGTAATTTCTATAGATGACACTTCAATGACGCTTCTGTTCGGCATCCAGAAATATTTTTCCAAATATGTCCGGTATTGTTACTCGAGTTGCTAACTCTCATAAGCATTAGAGAGGGTTTTTTATTTATTTAATTTAATTACAATTACATATGTGCAAAATTAAATATGATTTTAAAAATTTTTAAAAATTTTATCTAAGACTTTCTAAAACTATTGTAGAACGAGAGCTTTTGAGCGTAAGCTGATCTCAATTTCCCAGGTAGTTATCAAAGTTATGGTAATGTCATTTCGTTACTCCCTCATTTCCCTTTCTTCGCTTTCTCTTTCAAATTAATCTCTATCCATGATTAGCAAAATTGAATTAACTTTTTAGCACGAATGGCTTAAAACCGAAGATTAGGCTAATATTAAAATTTGTTAAACTTAAAAAACGTAACCACATGAAGTATTCGACTATGTAAAAATTTCGTGATAAAATTATTGTTATTTTAATGTGCACAAGGTGTGCAATCAATTCAAAGATTAAAATTCAATCAAAATTCATTATTTACAACAACTTATTGCTATGCATCATGTTATGAGTTCCAGTGCTTAAGAGGAACAACATCTACTCGTCAAAGTCTTTGGAATATCCGTCACCTTTAGTCGATACTCGGGTCGCTTAGCTGTTTTTTGATAAATGGAGTAGATAGTAGTAGATATTATATGGAAAGCGAAAATATCGCAGATGCGAGTAGCCTTAAGTTGTGAAATAGTCGACATTCCAAATGTATATTTTTATACAAACATAATTTACAAATAGATGTGTTATTGACTCTTGACTTTGTTGCTACAGGCCTGCATTCAATTTTTTATCACACCCGGTGTTGAATGTGAAAGAACGGCTAAAGGCATTATTAGGTCAGCCCTTTGTGAAAAACAACAAAGTATGAATAAATAAATGTTGTCTGTATTTATGTAATAAGATCTGTTGACCAGATACCACAAGTGATTGAGTACTCTATGCATTTTGAAATAGTAAGCTTTAAAGTGAACAAAACGAACAACATATTTTTTTGTTAAAATAAAAGTTTCATGGTAGCGGGCGCCAGTGTAGAGTTCCCTTAGGAAATTAATAGTCGGGTTAGCTGACCCTTCGTGCCGCAATCGATGAGTGTTGCCCCCCGACGCTAGGTGGCGGGAGATTCTATTGTATTTTGAAAATTTGAAACCAAAAAAATGTAAACAAAATGAACAAAACAGTTTTTATTTTACCCATTACGATGTTGTTTAAACAAAAATAAAATAGTTGTAAAGGAACAGTTTGTAAGTATACTTTAAATATTGGAAAGCGCCAAAATGTTCCAAAAAGTGACCACTTAAAGAAAGACGTAGTACAGATAAGCCCGTCAAAAGATATACGGTCTAGTCATAGTGTGGTGAAAAAACTGAGATTTGCAAATGGCAAAAAATGGTAATATGTAATAAATTTCCTCTAAGTGTACCAAAATATATGTCATACTTAAAGAGATGAATTTGTGTCCAGTTTTGTAGAAAACTCCTTTTTTTGGATGTGTGTAAGACTGGATTTTTTTTATATCGTACGTATTATCTTTACAGAAGGTGAACAAGACGGTACTTTATTTTTAGTAAGATTCGTGATAGCCGAGTTTTGTATTTTATTTTTTTATTATCACTATATATGTAATGATTTTTGAAATAAATATTAACACAAAAAATATGTAAATTACATCAGACATAAACTGCGTGGTTCAAAAAATTCACATTGATGTCGAAATGTTATATGGTTGTTCTGTAATATTTCATTAAACAGTTTTCTAACAAGAACTGCGGGTTGCGGCAGGCAACTTGTTTCGATTTAGATATTTAACACACTCGTATCGTGTTAACAATTCCGCGTTCTATGTTAATAAGGAGACGCAACGGGCGCGGGAGAATTACGGTTGCAGGAATTTTAGGAATACATTAATGACATTTTACAGGCGGATTTTTAATGCCTGATTTCTACAGGAGTATTGAAATAATATTTTGCTTTTGCGTTTACACATTGAAGCGAACTTGCAACGTCAGATATATGGCCTTCTGCTACAGTAAAATTGCGCCGAATTTTTGTTTAATGGGGTAAGATGGCAAATGAGCGAGTAGGTCACCTGATGTGAAGTGACCGTTACCCATAGGCATCTGCAACAAGCTAATGCAGAGTTGCAAATGCGTTGCCTAACTTTCTTTATGTATTGAAGTAAAACCTACATAAATTTCTGGGTAGTTCTGGGATGATTCTGGGTAGTTTCTTCTTGGGAATAAATCTTACGTCATAATAGACTTATTAATAATTTTATTGTCTTCAATCCTTTAAAAAATAGTAGTACCTAATATTAATAACATCAGCATGGCCTATATTTTTGAACATAATTCAAGCCTTATAGTTTTACGAGCTATATCTCAACCTTATAACAGCTACCGAATGGGGCGCGGTACTCAACATCAGATCGAGTCTCATGGTTTTCTCCTACTTTTCACATAATAAAATTAATTCTATTTATTTTACTTCAATATTTTCACCTTCTTTAGATGTTCATCTATCAAAGAAAGGATTCGAATGAATTTTAAACGAAGTTCAATTTAGGCGACGGTGCGATATATTTTGCCTCTAAAATTTCCTTCGTCTCTCTTTTTTCAATCTATTTGCATATTACATTAAAATGGAAGGTAAATATTTAATTTTAGATAAATTGATAAATTAAATAATAATAGATGATAATAATAATAGATAAATTGCCAAATGTTAATGTGCATGCAGCGTTAAATTTAATCAAAGGACAAGTTGTCACACGAATCTAATTTCAAAACTACTCGCCAGCTTTTAAATCCCCTAAAGTTGTTACTACTGCTAACAGTACGGTATGCCATAGGGGAGTGTTTCTAGATATCTACTGTAGACGCCATTTAATTCCTTACATACAACATCATAAGACTTATTATTGGTTGTAGTGATTCGAACTCAAATATGTACTTAAGAGGAGCTCGGTATACGAAGTTGGTTCTAGAAATTCCGTAGTCGCCTAGACGTAACGCACTCTCAATTACGAGTCGCGTCCGTTCGAAGTTAAAACCGCTCGTATATATCCATTATGAGTAAAATATGAGCAAAGTGCAAAGTTGGACGGCGCTATCCTTCGGTGGCTCTGAGTTATGTGTGGCCAACTTCTGCAGCTTCCGCAGGGAGACTCCGGAAACGGTGAAGGATTAAAACTCTTAATTTATATAAATATGCACGACATATAATAATTTAATTTACTAAGTGTTTTAATTCTGTCAAGCACTTGCCAGTAGTTAACTTTTGGAAATAGCGAGAAATGTACAAGAATATTGATAGATGTGGACGAAAGCATAATATTCTAAATGCATTATATATAAAGATTTCATACAAGTTTTTTGTAAGAATTGTTTTGTTCTTTTATTTCATTACTTTCTTGAAAATACTTCAAAGATTATATGATTGTAAAAAAATGTATAAAGAAAGAAAGGCTTAAATAATCTATGACACGGATATGCGCCTTAACTTCATTACAGTTAAAAGGGGGCAGTCAAGCTCGGCAGAAATCTAATTAGCTAGCTTCACAGGTTGTCATCATCGATCTGGGTGTCCGTAATCAGAATTTAAATTAGACCATTTTTGGGACGTGATTGGGTGGAACCGAAAACCATTTACTGTCTAAAGACTGCATTACTTTGTACTAGTGATGGGTAACATTCAAGTTTAGTTTCTATTATACATTTTTAATTCACAGGTTGATATTTTTTTTCTCTACCTCGCACTTCTACAATAATTCATGTTTTAAATATTTTTTTAAGGGATCATTTCGGCGATCGTTGGTCAGGTAATGTAAGGCGACTACCGATACTCATAAATAACTGCTATTTTTTATTTGTCCATCTATCTACTCGAACGATGATTGGGATGGGGCGGATTGGTATTATACAATAAAACGAAATACTCTTACATATATTTTAATAGCAAGTAGAGAAAATATAACTAGCTCTGGAAGGGCCATCTTTCAGGGCGTTTCGGGTTTCGACACAGCAGCGCGGAACGTGTTGTTGAATTATAATGAAAATTTATAAAAAGTTATTAGCAAGGATCGTAGAAAAATAATTAAAAAAATAAAACATAACACATGCGCCCGTAACGCAGAGGGGTAGCCAAAGAATACGGATTTCAATTTGGCGCGATCCTGGCGCAACTCTCTCGCCTCTTCTACATCCATACGTCAACGCATACATGTTCGCCTGTTAAAAAATAAAACATACTAACTAAACGAAAAAAATATCTATAAGTCTATAGTGTTTGAAATTAAAACACGTGTATTTATTCAGTATAACAAGCATACCGTAAACAGAGAAGAGAATTAGATAGAAAGATTGTTACGTCGTGCTTATACACATAATCTTAATCTATGTGAAGTCTTTGAGTGTTAAGGCACATCACTACAAGTGTTGAAGTTTGCTCGCAGGCTCGGGAGTGGTCAGAGCGGCGGGGCGCGGGGCGGGGGGCGGCTCTTGCGGCGTCGCCTGCTCGTAATGACTCTGGCGGCCGTCCGACAAGTTAACGAACAGACGTGGAAATAGGTTTTTTTTAATATTTAACATTTACAGTATTACTTACGATTTTAACAGCATTAAAAAGGGTACTAAAAACTGTGCCGTTTAGACGAGTCTTCTTGTAGGTAACGTTTAATATATCGTCTGAACTAAGCCTTCTATTACGTTTTGGTAGAATAATATGATTACACCTTTCTCTTGATCTTTATACGGTTTATCTTTTCGGTACTAAGAGAATTATGTTCCCTTATTTTAAGGTGATGAATACTTATGTCTTGTTCTCGAAAAACGAATTCTCCCCTTTACTGCCTAGCAAGGAAAATGGAGTAAAGTTCGGTTACTATTAAAAAAAAATGTATTACTTGACCAACTTGACTATTAGACTATTTATTATTACTTCGACTATTTTCTCGTGGTATTGATTCATACCACCATACCATATGATTGATGCCAAATCAAAACAAAGATCATATAGAAGAGTACATGGCTCAACAAAAAAGATTGGTCAATGTTGTAACAATAGAGTATTCAAAAATAACGATTTCATCTCAATGGTAGAGGTCACAAAACTTCCCGAGCGGAAAAGAAATACAGCGGCGATAACAATGGTCAGGAGTACAGTACAGGTATGCCACGGATTTTATTTTATTTTAGCAAAACATCGATAGCACCCTAATTGTTTATTTGTAAGAAGGAGGCGGAATTTAAGTAGAATACCGCCGAGAAACTCGACTGTACATAGCGTTTGAGACGGTTATTGTGTCTACCTGCACATAGTGATTCTTACATAGTTAAGCAATATAACGCTTAAATTGAGTGAATTAAAACCATATAGAGACATTGAACGCGTTAACAATCCTCTTCGAAGTATCATCAGAGGGTAGCAAGTAATTAACAGTTGTTGTAGCTTAGTTTAGTTTATAATAGATGTAAAGACATTTAATCTCGTGTCTAATCAAATGATTTAAATTGTAATTTTATAGAGTAAAATATTAATCAATGTCTGCAGTTCCTTTAGTTGTAGTGAATCTTATTAATCCTTGGGCATAATTCAAAAAGGAAATAATACAATTTGACACGTCTGTGAATGCGCGTTGATCTTTGTTTGAAGTAAAATTTTGGGCCGCTCTCGAGACTACAGATATTTATCTGGCCGCGGTCCGACTTTTTTAATATAAATGTTCTTTGTTCGTGACGGGAGAAAGTTTTAATGAAAATTCAAATAAGGACAACTTTTAACTTTTTGGGTTTTTGTTGTTTTTTTTTTCGTCCATTCGAGTACTGTTTTGTTATTTCAAGGGCCGTCGTCAAGGGTCACGTAGGC
>DWLR01002626.1:0-15018 GCA_018246295.1 Papilio alexanor hazarajatica | reverse complement strand
TATATATATATATATATTGCAGATACCTTTTAATTTACAGAAACAGAATCACATAAAGCGCCAATAGCGTAATGGTTATGGATACGAACTTTTACCTATCATGAGGACGCGGGTTCGAATCCGACATTCGACTATTGTCGTGAACCATATCCTAGCACAAGCTTTTAAATTATTTCCAATAATCTGCTCGGTTTTGTAAGGATACTTGTCTTTCTTATTTCGTGATTTTCTTTGCAAGCTTTCCTTACAAATCAATTCTATTGTAATAAAACTCCGTACCTCGACAACGCCCCATAACGAATAAATCCGTCGATAGAGATACTGTAACTGTCAAAATTTTTTTGTCGATGGAAAGTACTGAAGGAGATATTCAAATTAATTGTTCTACATTAACGCTTGTGACCTCGCAGAGATTACGGATTTTCATTTGGCACAGTTTTGGCACACTACTCTTGTTTCTGCATCCTTGCATCTTGCAGACCCGTTCGAACGATAACACATACTGTCTATATCGCTCTTCTGTAGTTTATCACCAATCTAGTGGATATAAAATTATCCCCTTATATACTAGATGTGACTTAAGGGAAATATTAGGATTAAATAAATTCTAAAAACAAATATTGTACCCTGCATATGGACCCTTTTTTATCGACATCGCATTTCGTAACCCTTAGTATACTATATACTGATTTGCCGAAATGCCCGCCGGGCGCTAGAGGCATAGAGAAGGCCATGTCAACAAGCGCTCAAAGGTTACAAAAAAACATAATAATAAAACATTGCCATGACAACCGATGTAGGCTTTATTTTTCTATCGCTTGGAAATTTTTACGGGATAAGAGGTTATTTTCGTCCTTTTCCGTGCCCGTAATACCGTGTGTGCAAACTTCATGATAATTGGTTGAGACGTTAAGGCGTTAAAACATAACAAACAAACAATCTCACATTTGCACATATAATAATGAAAAGTTAAGGATAATATTATTACTTACAATTACATTCTGTCCTCTTGTTTGCGCCCAGTTCTCTCACGCCAAGAACTCCGGCTGAAATTTAATGGAATATTAAGTTAATAAAACATATTAATTTGCATTTACACGAGCTAAAAAGATGTGTCTATTATTATCTTTACTTAAATTATTAATATTGTAATTTCTCGTATTTCTTTAACAGATTGCGTTGCGATTGTAAATATTATATATCGCAAATATAAACTAGGTGTCAGATTTTGTTCAGTTTCATTTAAAATGCTGAAATCATAATTTACATCTTTGCTCTTATCGTAAATACTGTTAACGGAACTGTAAAAATTTGGTTGTAAACAAGTTTCCAAAGCTAAGTTACTTTACAAAGGGAGGTTATTAAATACTTACTACTTTAACATTTAATGAAACTAAAAGTCGATATACAATTATGAAAAGATAATTACGTATTTCGTTCCTTACATTGGCTATCCAGTAGCGCGCTTATCCTATTTGATAGTCAGAAATTCTATATATATTTTTTAATCATGAGTTCAGCTCAATTTCACATAACTAAGTGTAAGCTAAGTATGCCATAAAGATATAACAAATAAGCAAATTATTTTTTGACATAACAATGACTTTTTGTCAGTCAAAATGAATTAAAACCGTGACCATATTCAACAATAATTCATATGACGTTTCTGTAAAAATGTGAATACATTCTCATAGCAATATGTTGCCTGATTTAACAACAATATACAACAACAACATTGCAACATTGCGTGAGAACAAAAACAAATCACATTGAGCCTGTTTTTAATAAGTATAATTTTATATAAGACAATCGTAATAATGACATATACATAAGAAAGCTTCCGCATAAATAATTATGCACATCGTTGAAATTATATATGACTAAGTGAATTCGACTTTGTAAACTGTTAATTGTTCCGATATACTTTAGAAAAATTATATTTAAATATAGGCCACTTATGGGTAGAATATGTGTTAACACTACAGGCAGTCCTGTAGTCCTGTGTCTGGCGCGGGAATATAGAAAATGGCGGAAGGCAATGGACACTCCTTTGTCTAGTCGTTGAATAAAATAATCTGATAATGTTCAGCTAACGAGACGTAGATGTTACAGGAATTATCTACGTGTGAGGTAATTTCTCACTATTAAAATATAAAATGAATACCGCCTTACATATAATTTGGCAAATATCCGGCTGTATTTAAATGTGATGCTAGATTGATTTGAGAACAAATAATCAATATCTTTTATGCCATTTTTAAATATTAGTAGGTGCAGAAATTTGTTAGTATTTTTATGCTATTGGAAAAGAAACAACGTTTATGTTAAGACGCACTGAATACTTGCATTTATTCGGCTGAGAGGCTGCGAAGGCTGTCTTGTCTCCTTATAGGTTGTAACTTTCGAAAAAAAAAAGAAAATAATGTAAAACCGCGCCATTTATGTAAATACTGCCGCCGCACAATTTTATAATAGCATAATACCAGTCCATCTAATTTTGAATATGCTTAATGTAATAAGCGGAACAAACGGATAAACACTGTAATCGTCCACAATTTTAAATTTGCACATTATAATATCGTCTAAAGATTAATTTTTCTCCGAAATTTGTTTCCTCAACCTTTATTTTGACACCACTCCCAATTTGCATGATATATTGATTTGGAAACTTTTAGTGCTCGGGGTGGCTAGTATACAAATAAACTCACCTGTTGAATGATAGGCTTTCTCGATGTGTTAACACTTCCTTAAATATTTTTTTTATCTATAATTTTATTGATAACTATCAACCGAGCTTAATTTTACAAAATTACACTTATAAATTTATGTATGTCCCGAACTGTTTCACTGTTTCATACACAACTATTCGAATTATTATCAAAATGTTTAATTTTATTCGCACGATTATTAAAACGTAACTTTAATATTTTTAACTTATTTTTGTCCTTAATTTATTTAGCAAATGAACAGAACCTGTTCATAGCCCGAACTAGAACACAAGAGGCAACATTTTAGACAATGATTCCGCATCCGACGGCACTGCGCGCGGTAGCAGCGCGTTGTAAGCTGCGCACATGCGCTGCCATCTATCAGTGAAAGGTCAAACTTCAATTCTCACCTTATTCAGACGCCAGATTTCGCTGTATTTCATTTTACTATTGTTGATTTAATTTGTTTGGTTTTGTGTTGTTTGTTACTTGTCGTTTGTTGTTGTTTGGTTTAAATATAAATTACGTATTACATTGTCAAGTAGAAAAATCAAGAATGACATTGTTATGGGCATATTTTGATTGATGATCCGTTCCGAAATGACGCCGTCTAATGTTGCTTTCACAGAGTTAGCATATAGCACAATATTGAAATTTTTGGCATACATTTTATTTGCTGCTTTTTAGTTTTTGTTTTTTTTTTCATTAATAGTTATTCAAATATAACTTCATAAATTCTTAGTGCAGTTATATATATATATATACTTTTCAGATATATATTTAAACAATCTACCTAAACACTCTTAGTATATCTAACGTGTACTATTTTTATCATTTACTGCCGAAACATTAACATAAAAACATGATTGTATATTAGTTTTTTTGTCAATAACCGTCAATAATCAAACATGAAATGTATCGAAACTTATTTTTGAACTTTTTTAACATATAATTTTCGGTTATTGACGGAACGTTATATCCTATCGTATAATATTCTAAAAGCATGTTTGATTGTTACGGTACAGTAACATGACAAAACTTTTATTTGCCACATCAGAACGTAATAACTTAATAGCTTAACTTTTTGTATGAAATTTAACTTAAATTTAAGTGTATAGCTTAAGTGAATTGTGACTTTTTGGACAATCTGTTTTTTTTTGTTGACCACAAAAAATTAAATTGAATTAAATTAAATGTTGAATGTAGACAATTTTATACTTTACATTTTTTTTATTATTTTTTTTTATTATCATATTCTTTATTCTTTCTTTTTTATCTTGCAATATCTTTCCAAATTGCCGTATTACCTTGTAACATAAAAACACATACAAAAACACAGGAATTGATACTAAATATATATGTTTAATTATACATATCGTTATAATATAAAAATATAAGTGTTTAATAAATGTTCTAATGAATAACGTGGAAATGTCTAACAGTGTGGTAAATAAGTGCTACAATAAATAATAGTGCGCGAATCATTGTAAACTAATGATCACTAAAACTCAAAACAATTATAGATAAAAAATGGGTGCTCTTGAAATTCTGTGTATCTTTAAGATATCTGAAGTGGATTAAAACAAATTCAAAATGCTTAGCCGCTGGAAAAGTAAAGACAAATCGGAAAAAAGCAGCAAATCCTCGAGCTCCACTGGCAAAAAGAAAAGAAAAGGACGAGATAATGGTGAGTTTTTAATATCTACGCATTAAATTATTAACAGAGTAGTTGCCTGGAAAGTTTTTACAAATCTTTATTAATTGAGTTCTGCTAACTTTTAACTGATTTAGTTAAACTAATTTATCAGTTTAACTATTTCTTACTAAATTTTCCGTTTGTCGTTAGCCGTCATATGGGTGCTCCTTAGGGTTGCCATCCCTCCTGGTTTGACTCAGAGTCGGGCTTAACATCGATGTCTTCGGTTAAGACGAGATGTAGTACGGTGGTGACAGCGAAACGAATATATATATATATGAGGATCCTGTCCTTCAAAATCTTTTTTTTTTATGGAAGAAGGTGGCGAACGAGCCCTGTTGCATGTGCAACTTTTAGCTTGTTGCAGAAGCCTATGGGTAGCGGTGACTTGATATCCGGGAATCGGTTGCTCGTTTACCACCATATACCATAAAAAATTCTGCGCAAGCATCTGTCCCGAACGCATCTTGGTCTGAAAGTGCAAGGTGAATACAATCAGGTATCATTCGTAACATTTTATCTCTGCTTCATCACTGAACTATGTTGAACAGAGTTTGGATTATCCTTTGCGTGACTTGAACTAGACGGTGTTCACTCAGAATCAACTAGTCGTATATCACCATTTTATTACAACTTTCATCACAGATTCCTCTTGCCACTTAACAAGCCAACCTTCCTCGTTACACATACAATATTAAAAGCTTAAACTTTTAGACTAAGCTATGTCTTTAAGGAACACAGACAATCAAAGCATTATGACATAAAAACGTAAACTAAACCCAAGAGTGCTACATAGCTTACAATTACAATTATGATGAGAATTGAAGCAACTTCTCTGGACCGTTTCGTCAACTGCAAAATTACCTGCCTAGTCATGTTTATCTCTTATATCATACCATAACTTAAAAAGTTTACAGTACTAATTTACGACCAAATGTCCTTTGTCGGAACATTTGATAACGTAAATGATCGTATTTGTTAAATATTCGTATCCATATTCGTTCGGCCTAACCTAACTAAAATACACTGTCCGTGTAACAAACCACTACACTTTTAAAGTATCGAAGTAAGCTTTGAAAAGAAAAAAATTCAAAACAAATCATTTCAACCTACCTTGAAGCAATAGCTTGTTACTACCAGTAACGTTTTAATTTGAAATAATCTTTTAATCTGTTTTAACAAAAATAAAACCGACTCCAAATTTGTATAATTCTTCTCATTTTTAGAGATAAATAATAGAAAAAGCTTCATTTACAATATCGGTTGCCGTGGTAATGTTGACAATAATAACTTTTTGACACGTGTTATCTATTATTAGCTATTACCTTGGGAAATAAGAGGAAAAAGGGGAGAAGAATAAGGGAATAAATCCAAACAGGGCTTGCCTTAAGTCTACTAATATGATATCATCATTTTCGATACATATTCGAAACCCAAGGTTTTCCAACAAATATTCCACACCTCATTCTCATTCCAAATGTGATATAGATCATCACAATTAATTTAATAATAATAAATAGTTTTATTTAATGCGGGAAACTATTTTCTGCTTTAATTAAAGAGTATGAAATAGTGAACAGAGTCCGTCCAAACTTCCCCAAACCCCGTACGAACACTACGACACTTCAAGTGACACACAGCACTTCAGAGCAAGAAAGGCATTTAATTTTATATACAGTAGGTACATATATATTCTTTGATCTAACGTAACCATATCGGGTTGTATTAATATACCAACGCCATCCTTTCGATAATTCGAATAGAGTTCGAAAAAAGTAGTTGTATTGCAATACAATAGATATTTAACATTGATTACCTCATAAGTAAGTATAAGTAAATTATGGCGAAATTTTTATATCCAGACACAACGCCGTATAACCAACCAGCCATGCAGCCAACAGTAAAGGCTTCTAATTCGGAACAATTCTTTGTCATTATTTTTTTGACTAAGAATACATAGTGAAAGATAACTTCACGTCACTAGTAGTTTGAATAGATTATTGTATATTGTTACTTCGCATTAGCTTATGTGCACGAGTGGATCAGATGCGAATATAGCATATTTTGAATCACGGTTCCTTACTGTTGACGTATCCATTTTAATCGTTTTTTTTTACCTTAGACATAACAAAGATTGGCGAACGTATAGTCGAACTAACTACAGAAGTTCTTTACTAAGAAACATCTCACTATGTAATATGCTGTGAACACTAAACTGGACAAATTTTCTAATCACTAAATATAACCATCTGCCGGAGAGCAGTTGTCACGATACGTATTAGGAGCTGAAGTCTGTTCCATCCTTTTGACATGCGCTTTGATATATAGGTTTATATAATTAGGCAACTGTATTCACTCGTTGTGCTGCTTTATTTCTACATTTCCTGTAAGCCGAATATATGGGCGAAGACCGAATATATGGGGATGTTTTCGCCCATATATTTGGCAATTATTTATTTATTTTAAAAGACATGAATTGAAATCTCCGGCTCTACATTTATTGAAAGTACAGTAAAAATTAAAAATTACAGCCCTAGTGATCCCTTGTTTATTGTTATAAAGTAATCTTGGTGGCTTATCCAGGAGGATTATGTTATTTTAATTAGTTGTAATCCAAATATTAGTAGAACTTACTTTACGAGAACGCGATAGATTGGAGTGGATATTAAGCATTTTACAAAAGAAAAAAAATATTTAATGGTATTAGCTTTATTTTATGAATAACAGATTTTTTTATTGTTACAGAAGAAGATTGGCACGGAGATGCTTCACGTGTGGATGGTATGTATTTTATTTAAATCGAACTGAAAATGTTTTTTTCCAAGTCTAAATATTAGAACGACAGTCAAAAATTATATGTCGTAGGAAAAACATTAGAAACGAATAATTTACTCTATTGTAATATTAAGTATGTTTCTGGAAATCTATTCAAAGGAAAGTGCTTTCATCAAGTATAAAGGATTCCACGTTTATTTTCAATTGCGGTTCTATACTGCAAGGGTATTAATTAAAAGGTACATTTGGTTTATGAACTACTTATGTCCTCTCGTGTTTGCGTGCGATTGTTGATTGTGAGTGTGGCATACTTCCATAACAGGATGGAACAAAACATATTATACAATTTCAATTCATTCTTATTGAAATATTAGTTTTGTATTACGAAGAGTTATTATTAAGTTGGCAACATATAAACCCGCCATCTCAAATTAGAAGTCTTCTTAATTTTTTTGTAATATTAAAATAAATTATTTTTCAATTATATAGGCACCATCATTGCACTTGTCGCCAACGCGTTGGCAGCAATGCCGAATTTACTAGCAGGCTGAGTAGGCTGGAGCCTAGGGCAGCAGATTAGGTTGGCAAATTTTCCCCAAATGTTTTTTTTTTGTTTTACAGAAATAAAAAATAAATAAACACCTAAATGTTATTAGATTTCACCATTTGACTTAACGTGTCAAAGTGAGGTAATTTGACGTTTGTCAATCTGCCAATACTTTTTTATACTACTTATTTGGAGATCGGTGCGTTAACAAATGACATGATTTTCTGATATTATAAAAGAATCATTTTTTAGTCATTTAATTCTAATTTTTTTTACCTTCTCTTGTCCGTGTAGGGTTGTTGTATCGAAATGTAGAGATCAGAAGGGGCGGCAAAATTTGAATATCCTTTTCAAAATCACAAACCGAATTGAATTGAACTTAAACTCCGATATTATAAGTGTTTTCGTATAATGACTCTGAATTGAATATCACTTCTTACTCGCGTTAGTAAGAAGCTTAACTTTTCTCTTGAAGATAGAAACCAACTTAATGCTACCGGCATTTTTGCCTGAAGATTTCACAAGTTAAATTAAATAATGTCATTCGTAGCAGCGACTCCAATAAAGTTGCCATTTTCTGTAAGTCGTTAAAAGAGATCTTTCTGCTAGACAAGGAGACGCTTGTGGTATCCATTTCATTTATTTACACTATCAGACATCTTTACTATTACTTCTTTTAGCTATATTAGTTTTCCATAATCTGCCAACATTATAAGTAATAAGTAAGATGTTATAATAAAAACCGCTTAACGGGCACATCGATAGATTTGTAAGTAAGAATGTTATGCAACTGACGAAGCAATTAAAAGTTGTGAAGGTTTGCTGAAATGATTTTCGACACTAAACTAGTATTATAATAAATATTTGAATTGAGATGTAGTGACAAATGGGAAATCAATACATATGCTATTAAATTATTTTAAGTTTAGTTTAATAGCACATGCATTGATTTTTAGCTTAACATAAATTTTGAAATTTCACCAGAATGATATAAATCTTACTAAAATAAATTTTGTTGCTTTTTTTTTCAAATGCTGTAAATTGTTTTATTTGCAGCACAATTTTTGTTGTAAATTAATAACATGAAAAGGAATGTGTTCTAGAGGTTCTATTTTTGAGAACACGTGTTTGATTTTTGTACTCGAAAACTAGCAAAAACAATGAAATACTTGTTTTGTAATCGAGCGATGGATAATTTATAAACTAGTGGTTTTTTACCAATCACTCATGTCAAGTCTGAAGCCGGAGTTAATGACGATTTCAGTGTGGCTGTGGGTTTACACCAGGGATCAGCTTTACCTCCTGGTAATCGATTATCCGGCTTATCATGTGACCCAAAACATCCCCTTAAACTAAAGTCGAGTTGTAAGATTTACAAAACCGTCGTATGACCTACGGTATTGAATGGATCGGAATTTCGAGCCTTAAAACCTACTTTTGCTCATTTGTATCTATGAATTACTCGATATATGTGAGCGGCAAGCGCGACAAGTCGATGCGACGCGATCTAACACATGCGATTTAACACGCAAGCACAAAATATGAAGTAATAGTTTCATGTTATATTGTGTTCTATCGCATTTGCTGTTGCATGTTGCCCGAGACATCGCCTGATGCTAGATAAAAAAGGTAAATTTATATATCTTTTTTGTCTTGTCGTCGTGTACCGAATATGATGTAAGATTTTAAGCTAAAGATTTTGAAATATAAACAAAGGAAACACAAAAGTGATTTAATTAGTAACAAGAGTTTTTATGAAGAAAAGCCATTTCTTTTAACACATCATCCAAAAGGCTCAATGGAGCCGAGCAATGAAGTTAGTTCGTAAGTAAAAGCTCACAAGACATTCTTCTTTTACAATTAAACAAGTTGATCCGGGCAAGCATTGTCCTGAAGAATAGAATTTTAGTACGGAAGTAGATTGAAACGTAAATAATCGAAGTATAAAATTTAAAGGGATTAATTACGGTTTACAAAATAATTTGGCAAGTTCCATTCAAATTTATACTTCGTAAGAAACAATGAATGTCTCAACATTTATGAGTGTTGATATTTCGATTCTAAAACTAGCGAACCCGCCCCGGTTTCTCACGGATAAGAAAGTATATACATATGTATACATTTTTTCTCATCTCGTCTTTTCTCATATCACATAAACCTAAAGCTTTTTCAACAATTACCTTAATATAGTGTTTTATCCAATTATATAAACTATGTGCGTAATACTTCCTTCTGAATCCCTGTCTATTTGATGGAGAGAGGGAGAGAGAGAGAGTAAGAGAGTCAGACACAATCTGTAAATTAAGAAGCTGGGAGGCGAACCAAACAATATGGGAGAAGCCAAAGACCAGAGACTTAACTGAATGAGCCATCTCTTAAGGATGGGAGAAGATCGGAACATCAAGAACGTATCTTGGAATCAACAATTATGTTTATTTCGCAATGACTGTTGATTTATTCGGTTGCGCATAGTTTTAATTCATTGACATCTTTTAAACTATTTGTCAAAATGATGTAGTACAAGACAGTTATAATCCAAATTTAATATTCAAAATTACTAAAATAAAATTGGCATAAAATAAAATCTTGAAGCTATAAATATATTAGAATTATTCTGTCCAAAAGGCACCGTAGGCGTAGTGACGTGTTTTCCAATAGTTGTGTAATATATGAAGCATGAAATGAAGTCATACGTTAATTGATAATAATTATGTCGCATTGTGTATTCGATGACTGCGCATTTCAGTTAGCCGCTTAGCAACGATTGAATTGTGGTGTCGGACCAAGTACTCTGACTGTTAATAATATATCGATTTCAATTGTGATTCAAATAATATTCACAAATTCTTATTCACTTAGAGAATTAAATGCAAATATACAAATATACATGATATGTGTACAAATGTACACTTATGTAATACGTGTGTATTATATTACTTTATTTATCTACAATAAATTTAATAATATTCTGGGACATTATTTACACATAGGCATCTGCTCCCAAACGAAGCAGAGCTTGTGATATGGAAACCAGATAACTGATGCGCTACATATATTAATACTTTTCTTTTGTAAATACATACATATATAGATAATTACACCCAGACACAAGACAAATAGACATGCTCATGAACACAAATGTTTGTCCTGGGTGGGAATCGAACCCACAACCTGCGGCGTGTGAGGCAAGTTTCTTACCACTGCGCCAAACGGTCAGTCAAAACAATATTTAAAATGACCGTTTTTATAGTAGAGTAATTCACTATATATAAAAAGTACATATAATACTGGTTGTTTATATTATTTTTTCCCGACCGATAAGAGTTTAATATTTTTCACTGGTGTATGTACATATCTACGTTCCATTGGGACCTCCTGGAATATAAGCGTCCTCGATGGTTTTAGAAAAAGTAAAAAACGATGAGTGCGATGTTATTCAATTCGTATTTTTTCCCTCAAGGTGTGTCATAGGGCTTATTTTTTTATCTGCTTTTGTAAATCTTTCACGTATTCCTTAGTACTTTTTATTTCGGTGGTAGATACATGACGGCCATCAAAGTATATATCACAATTTAAATAGAAATAAAAATGGATGAAACAAAATTCGCATTTTCCCTTCCCAACCTTTCAACCCTTTTTCGCAGCAGATTTAAGCCTGGCATGATCTCGGCAGACATCTCTCGTTGCTTCTACAACTAAGCCTATATCCTTCATAGGTTAGTTACTCCGTCACCAAACTATGGTCACGGTGCTGTCAGCTGTCAGCATTGTGTTTCATTATAAGTCCATTAAACCAAAAAAGGGCTTGTCTTAAATCTACCAATAAATTAATTTTCAGTCATCTTCCAATCTCAAGGTAATATAGGTTAGTAACGCCATTCGAAAATAAATGGTACCCACGTGCGAATGAAAACTCTGTTTCCACAAAATATTTTGACATAAAATGAAGCAAAAAGTTACAAATAAATATGCAAATACGCGCAGGCCAAGTGATATTTAATTATAGACAAAAGTTGCACGAATTGATGCAGTTAAATGGCGGAAATTTAGTCATTGTGTATAAATCGAATAAAAATCGAAAATATTCCTTAAATCAGAATTGAATTGCAGGCAGAACGCTTTAATCTTAACAACTTTCTCTTCAACAATTGAAGTAACCTGTTGCTAATTCTTATTTCATACAAATAACAAATTTATCTTACTTATATACATTACACATAAAATTTAATGTACAATTGTGGGACAAATTGGCACATAGATTTTATGTTCAATTCAATAACATAACGTAATGATTGATTATTAAAATTAAAAAGTATCAATAATACGCTTAAAGCGTACTTTACTTACAATACTTGTGTTACGAACGTAACACAAGTATTGCTTACTGTAAATTTTAATTTCCCTTTTTTCTGTCAGATTCTGGTACTTATATTAACGAGCACATGATCGTCGTCCATGTAACACCTCGACAGAGGTTTTTCATGATGTTGAATAATTAATATATGAAAGCGAGAGGTTGGCAGTTTGGCATGCTTCCCCATCATGGAAGTAGTTAAACCTAATAAAACGCTTTTCCTGCCGACGCATCGGATGCGACACTTGAGAGGTATGCTAGGTGTGACTCTCAATGATAGGATTTAAAATCTTAAGGAATAAATATATATAAAAGAATAAAATCATTTTAAGGAAAAAGTGTGGCTTGTTGGATGTTGTGACTCGAATTGTGAAAGGTACGCTTCGTCGGTGGAAAAAGTAATATAGATCATATTAGTGACCAGGAACTTGCCAAATGGAAATCCGTAATCTCTGCCTTTGCCCCTCGGTTACGGGAATGAGTGTTGTACATTTGGGTAACTACCAAATACATTCACAAAAATAAGTATCATAAAAGAATCAAATTGATTAGAACTTTATATTTTTGTTGTAAAACTAAAAAATTCTAACAAGTAATTTGTAAATAATTATCGATATATGCAGCTGCTAGTGTGGGCAGCCCTGATTGACTCCTCCCTGCGCTAGAGATGGGATATACTAGGTAAATTGCGTACTTAGTATTTCGAGTACGAGTTTTTTCAAATACGCGTTCCAAATACTAGTTCCTAGAAGTATTTAAGAGTATCGATTTAAAGCGGCGGACGAGCCAAAAAAAATTAATATATATCTAAATATATCAATTATATAATGTTTATAATCATTTAAAAAAATTATACTTAATAATTCTGGTATATACGACTACTTACGAAATTTTGACCACGATATTTGTTTTATTAAGCATGTACCGTGTATATTATAAATCGTTGCAAATATAATATCAGTCGCAGTCAAATGAAATGCAAAACCTGTACTACATTCAAAACCTTGATACACACAAAAATACGAAACATTGTCTTATCTTTAAACGTTTACGGTCGATTTTAAGTCGAGCATCTATGCACTCACCACGCGGTTGTTGAATCACGCTCTCACTTATTATTATTCAAAGTCACAAATTAATATTTTTTTAAACTGCCGATCGTAATTCTTAAGCCGATTTTTGTTCGGTGCTGGCACCCATATGCACATAAATATGTTAGTCTCACTCACCTCTTGCTTGACTACGACAATTCGATCGAATGGATCTTAATGTCCGACAAATAAAGTCGGTTTTCGATTCGGACTGTTTTTCGTAAAACTACTCTTATCGCAGTCAACGAGTCTTCGAATATGAAAACGCAACGCATATTACTCCTTAGAGTATTAAATACTTATAAGTCTGAAATACATTAAGAGTACAAAATACGTTAAACGTATGAAATTCTTTAAGAGTACAAAATACATATAACGCATGAAATACTTCTAAAGTATTATATACTTCTAAATACTCGATATTCGTTTGTTTGGTGAGTATTCCGTCTTATACATACAACGGAACTTTTGCAATATGAAATTCCAATATTATATTTTTCTACCATATAGTATTCCTGTGTGTTATAACATACAAACTACAAAACACTTCTATAATACCAAATACTTCTACAATACAAAATATTTTCAGACTAGAGGATATTTCACGGTTACGAAATGTTTACGAAAAATTAAATACTTCTAAATACTCGATACTAGTTCTTTTGGTCCCATGATACTCCATACTTAGAAGTATTGAGTGAAACCTAGTATCAAAACCTGTTCCAGTATATAGTCCCAACTCTACACTGCGCATGTCCGGTTGCAGGAGGCGTTTAACATTGAATGTTTCAAAGAAATTCATTTAAAACCATGATATGTAAACGAAAACTAAAAAAAAAAAATAACAGATAAAAAATTATTTGTGTTATTTACTGAAACTCCTATTTACTTATCATTTTTCTGATTCTAACCAGTGTATTCGGAGCTATTTAATATGTAACTATCTCGCTCTACCTTACTGCAGTTACCCTATAGAAGAAAGAAACAGGGCTATATATTAAAAGCTTCAATAATATAGCGGTTCGCGTTGGCGGGAAGGCTTTATTTTCATCTACAGGGCACTAGTGTCATATTCAGGCTTCATTCTCTTCTGACTCTCGGTCGCAGGAGGTTCAAACTGAAATTTTAACTTAATTCAGTGAATCTGAATTTGAGGAATCATGTGTCAAGTATTTTCTTGCTTATGGGAGACATTGCTGGTAAGAATTTCAAACTTTTTTTCTATTTTATACATCCATTTTATTGTAATTCTTTACTTAAAACTTACTAAAATACTTTTTTTTTTTGGATTTTAGGTAGACTGCATATCAAAATCCATTACATGGATACGCGATCATCTGGGATGTCGGAAATGCCTCCCATGCCAGGAAACGAGTGAACCCGTTTCCAAACCACCTGACAACGAAGTTGAAGTATCAACTTTCAACCCAACAAATCCTGATGAGGTGTCTCCACCAGAGGAAGATTGTGCAGTGGTGCAATATTACAAAGGGCCTATGATGTTTGACGAAATTCAAATCGATGATATGATGATCGACGGTAAGTTTCTACATTGTACTTATT
Organism: Papilio alexanor hazarajatica; assembly: GCA_018246295.1. Classification (NCBI taxonomy): domain Eukaryota; kingdom Metazoa; phylum Arthropoda; class Insecta; order Lepidoptera; family Papilionidae; genus Papilio; species Papilio alexanor. The sequence goes on along the minus strand of DWLR01002626.1, from coordinate 284 downwards.
AAAAAAAAAACTTGTATTTCTATCGATCAGTGCGAAAGTTAATTACTGCTCTGTTAGAGTAAATTCTCTAAAAAATATAAACCATTATCCGTTCTTTTTTCGAATTGAATTAATTTTATAAATCGACATTTTTGTATTTTTGGCTCGTAAAGGATATTTTGTTTTCTATAATCAAATCCATCAAATTTTGAGTTGTATTTCTATAACTGTGCGTTGTTTGATGATAAGGCTGAGGCAATTATTATTAATTTGTTGCCGCGATAATAATTTGTCATAACGTGTAA
>DWLR01002625.1:0-15020 GCA_018246295.1 Papilio alexanor hazarajatica | reverse complement strand
ATTATATTTTGTATCAGTCTCTCTATCTAACGATATTCATATCGTAGAAAAGCTTACATAATTCAACTATCTGCTTTAGCAAAACTGTTCATTATATTACGCTATATTTACAACTAGGGGTTGAATTCCGCTTGCAGATCGCTGTATCTACACAATCTACTGTAGGTTAAATTATGAGCGCGGAATGATTTTGCTTGAGTCGGCCAATTTAGATGATTGCATTTAATATTCCTGTAGGACAGTGGAATTGATTTTATCTAAAAATTTACAATCGAATTTGAAATGAGTGGAAATCGTTAGCTAAGTAGACCGCTAGCTTTTGTGTAGGTCGTGCTATGAATTTAAGTGTTAGAATTCTGACATGTCCTAAAACTATTCTAGAATATTGTTGTAGAACACAGTGACGACAGGACCTCACGACCAATAAACCATGAATATGCAGTAAAAATGAATGAATGAAATAAATATGAAGTAAAAGTTAACTATAGCGTTTTGCAAACTTGACTTCCCTTCCTCTAAAGCCAGTGCACTACTCATCACTTCCTCCTTTCCATGTCCGTATCTCCGTGCGTAGGGCAATAAAAATGTTGGCAACGCATCCACAACACCACTGTTTTGTACTGTGTTTTGACGGCCGTTTGTTAGTATCGTCGACTTTTTCGCGGTCATTTTCAATTCAAGAATAGAAAAACAATTAATAGTTTTTTTTTCAGTATCTTCTGCGCTATGTTTCTATTAATAATTTAATTGTAAAAGTTTGGTACTTGTCATTTACAAAACATAGTACAGTTAACACTGCGATCGGATCGTATCGTCCCACACCTCATCCCTCGGGAACCGTTTGAATGGGACTTTTATGTCCCTAGCGCAGCGGTCGCTCGGAGATTGCAATATTGGGCGCCAGTGTCCACTCGTAAATCTACTATTTTACTGCTCCTCTATGTACACTTAGCAGACAATTGGCAGTCACACAGGTATCGTTTGCCTACATGCTATTAGTATATGAGTAAGTTTACGTAGCTTTTAGATGAGCATATTCTTCGAGTAGAAAGCAGGGCTCAGACCTAAAAAGAGTCAACTGAACAGATATATTACCGAACTGTAACGAACCTTGGTGTATTGCAGATTAGATATGAAAGTGACGCAGTATTTTAGAAGGTACTAAGTCAATCTACGTAATTAACAATAAGCACTTGAGCGATAGCACGGATCAAAGACCGTTAGTGAGGTAAAGAGATTAGAGCCAACATGCTCAGACGTGGGAGTGATGAGATAATCTGCGATAGGTTCAGACACTTGGTGTGCAAGCTCGCTCCAGTGCGCTAAACTCTCAGTGCATAGCTGCTGACTAAAGTGTTAACAACTAAGCGTTGTTGTTGTTTTATATTATGTCATGTATATAATGTCAGTAACGTTAAGTCGTGATACAATTTAAGATAACAAAATGCACTGTCTTAGAATACTTATTTATTTTTTGTAGAAATAGATGTCGTAGGAAGGGAAATCGCATGCTAGGTTCTAGCCATTAAGGCATTATCCTAGGTGAGCGGCAAAAGTGAGTGATACGCCATACTACGTGACACGTTTACGATTTAAAAGCGGTACGGTTTTAATATGCAAATTTACTACCGCTGGAAACAATCAAAATCCGCTAGATACAGTTCATAATTGATTAAGTCGGAGTGAATTGCACATTGAAAGACTCCCTCTGCTCCCCGCGCCCTCAACCCGTTCCTCGCGCTCATTTGAATTTCAAATTTATCGGCGACAAGTATTTAACATCGCAAAAGTAGTATAATACGATAAGGCTGTCCTGATTTAGATATAACGTCATTTGTTTTTCGTAAATAATGATCAGTGAAATTTTAAATGATTGAAATTAAATTTAATATTAATTTTAATTTAGTCTCATCTTGTAGTAAGGTGACTTTATTTGAACGACATAACCACTCCTTATATAAACAATTGTTTTGTATGTTGTTTGTTGTTCTTTACTTTAACGGATGTTGTCGGTTAGGGATAACGATAACAGGTTCCGAAAATTACATCGTGGCATTCTGAGAGCTATTGCGAATTTACAACATATGCATTTAAAGTTTAAGTGATTACATAGCTTTCATGTCTATCTTACAATTTAACTAGACGATAGATATTTTGTAATTTATAATACACACAAAACTCTTGTCTTTGTTTTTTTTTCTCGTCTTAACCAGTCAATGTTTCGACATAAAACTAGACAATTTAAACAAATGTCATCGTAAAGTAAAAATCACGGAAAGAGAAAGTAATTATAAGTCGAAATCTGAGACTGCCGAATATTGAACTGGTATCCACTGAATCCACGGCCGTTGGATTGTCGCTGGAACGCCCAGCCACTATGTTGTCACCGCTCCTGGATACATTGCAAAAAATTTTTAATAATTTATTGAGCAAATCTTTGTAAATGAATGCGACAATCCATAAATTTTCATTATCACAATATCTCCCCGCGCAGCCGATTTAATAAAGAAGGGTGGCGCCCTCCCTTGCCTTTTAAAGAAAGCACGGGGATAGCAAGATTAATTAATGAGGTGGGCTTAAGAAAGGGATCGTTTTTCCAAGTACGCTACATTAAATATGTATTTGAGCTTCCTTGTTTCTTTAAAACATGAGAAAAACAAGCTGCTACCAGAGGAGCTGTAAGTACCTTGACATCCTTAGCTTAAAGAATAACTCTTTACCAATACTAAGCCACTTCATTAAGCCGCGCGGCGTCGATACTATTAGGTGCAAAATCATATTCCACTTACTTTTCCTAACCAAAATATCATCCCAAAAATGTATACATATCTATTTCTCTCTATGAACACTTTTAATGCTAAAAGACTTCTTCAGCTAAGTTATGTTCAGACGTAGTAAATTACCTTAATTGCCCTCCCTTAAAGACTGTCTACGTTGGTGAGTCGTAAACTTTTTTAATATAAAAAAAAACTTCTTTCGTAATAGCGGAGAATAAGAAAGACGTCTAGACACAGTGATGGGAATCACATTAAACTGCCTGAAGCCTTGAACATTAAAATCTTGAATTTCTTAACGGACTTTTAACTCGTTTACGTCATCACTTTTTAACGAGGCGCTCACCTCACACACGCATTGTCCGCAAGTGCACCAGAACGCCTGGAGTGTTCTCTAATCGCTACCTATGTATGAATAGGTGTATATTAACGTTTTATGAAAATTTTCACTTTTATTCGATATGGTTAATCTGTGACAAACACTTAGCTATCAGCGTTGCAGTCTAAATGATGATGGTTTCGTAAAAATAGAAGAAAAAAAAACAGGGATAAAATATAGTGCGAATAGTTCACATACTTGACAAGGGATTTCTATTATTAAAAAATCAGAAACGTGTGCTGTCCATTATCAAACAAATATTGCATTGTTTGCAAAATAAGCACTGCGATTTTTTTTATCGTATGAGATGATTTTATTTAAAAGATGACATCATTCTAATGTGTATATTTTTGTTGTAGGTAAGGTTTTGGCGTGATTTGGTGCCCATACGACACAACAAATCATAAGCGTAAGTATAATACGTAGTAATTGAAATCGGAAGCAATAATCTGTATTAATTTAAAAATCCGTTAGTTTATAGAAAAACTAACTTAAATTGAGAAATAAATAAATTTATCACCTTGCAAATAAAATGCTTTTTTTGCAATTTCGGTTTCACGGCTGTCTTCCAGCCCGGGACAAGTTCCCGAGGGAACATAGCGGGAGTGGGCAGCGAAGTTTACGCCGATGCATCCTGTAAACAGGGGTTGAAATGTCGCTTTGAGGGTAGTGAGCCCGCAACAACTCACCTTTCGCCAGATATATATATATATATATAGTTTAGTTTGTTTTACGAACTACGACAATGTATATTATAGGTATATAAGTATATGTACCTAAAATAATTAAACAACTAAAATATGAGAAGCCAAATTTAAACCTTTTCATTAACTTCTCAAGTCATGCATTGTAACGCGTTTGTTTTCTTTTGATCACATCTCGATATTTGTTCGTAACGTCACTAATTAACTTTGTGTTTCTTCTTTGCAAACTCGGTATATTCATGTAATTAATCAAAGTTTCCCGAGCTAATTTGCCTAATGGAGTATTCTGGGTCGACAAAAATTTTGCGTAACGAGAGAGTACGAAACCGCGGGCTAATTTGTGTAATGCTCCCGGTTCTCTACAGCTTCGGTTCGCGACCCACGAATTATAATTATACATATTTCTTTCACCAAAATACCTACTGCCTTAAAAAGGGATTGTATACTGTCGTCAGATGTATAGATGAGAACAAAATGTATCTTATTGCGAACAAATTTTACATTTCATTAGATCAACAATTAAAGTTCACTAAACATCACAAAATATAAAAGTGACCGGTTTTTGTACACAATATGACGTTTGCTTTATACAGCCAATTCCAATAGTCTTTGTTGTTACATCGAGAAAATTATACAAATAACAAAATAAGATGATAAAAATGGTTAGTTGTTATAAAAATTTAGCTTTACGCTCTTGCGGCGTGTACCTAGCAAAAGTTTATTTTGTATTCGATAATTAGACCCTCGAAATACGTAGTTATATTTCGAAAGTGTACTCAGACCCACAACCGCCCAATTACTGATATCAGCATTAAGTTTATCTTAAAAACGGTTACGGTATTTATTTATATGATGATACGTATCATATAAAACCTACTTTATGTCTTTAAATCTAATTAAACTTATGTCAGATTTAAACCTTATTTCAAGATCATTAACATCAAAGAAAAAAAAAACAATTTAGTTGTCACTAAGCAAGAATTAATAACACGAATTATTAAAAAGATGAAATTAAGTTCGATTACACTGGTGTAATCAGCAACAAACCGCTCTGCTCCCCTACGTCCGATAATGGAAAAAAAGTGTGTAAATTTTATCATGTAATTCCTGCACATTCCCGTGACGGCTGGCGCGGTTGGTAAGATGCTTGCCTTTTACGCCGCAGGTCGTGGGTTCGATTCCCACCCAGGACAAACATTTGTGTGCATGAACTTGTCTGTTTGTCTTGAGTCTGGATGTAAAGACCACCATGGGCAGCGACGTCCTTTTCTTAGTACGGTGGAATATACTACCGATCGCCAATCCGCCTGCTAAGCGTGGCGATTTTGGCACATTTCCCCTCAGGAGGCCTATGTCCAGCAGTGGACGATCATAGGCTGAGATGAATGGATAGAATTCCTGCATGCATATTATTCAATAGTTCAATTAAATATATTAGCAATAAATCCTTTGATTTTTTGTGTAGCTTAGGGATCCACAATAATTATGAAGGTTAATATTTTAATCAAAACTGTGTTTATCTCCATTCTTAACTAAATATTCTAGTAAATCTAAATTCCGGCCACTTAAAAGGCGCGTAATGCCCAACGAGACCGCACTCGTGAAATCACTAATGCGTCCTGAACGAGCTAAATCCGGCTAGTTAGCTAATCCTCTTTAGACATGATTTAAACGCTAATTTGCCCAAAGCTCACAATGTTTATCTGTTGAAGCGCATTATGAAACTTTGTTTATAGCGAAGCGGTGATAGATTAGAGATTTTATGTCAGATCTACCTTGAACATTGATTCTATTACCAGTTAAGTTGTACTAAGGTTTGTTTATTCAAATCCTTTGAAGAATATGCTACCATTCCTGTAAGGCATGACGACTTCTTTGCAGCGAAGACATGTGCAAATAATAATTTACTTTGTAGAATGCTATATCTAGTAAAATTATTGGAGCACTGTTACCAATTATTTTTTGATGTGCCAAGCTCAAATACTCTCTATACTCTGCAATCGTAATTTTTACACTATTGTTATTTGGTATAGGTGCACACCAGAAAACGTATATCATTTTAAAAAGCTTTGTAACATCTTGCTTATATAAAAGTGATTAGTGGTACACAATTTTATAGACTTTTGTATCACAGCTTGTTCCCTTAAACATAATATACTGTAATCGCAATTGTTTCTACGCGAGAACGTTACGAAAACACGTAGCCGTAACGCGTTGAACCTCAAAAAAAAAAAAAACTCCGCGCTCGTGCGGAACGAACGCAATAAAAGTAGAATGAAAAAACATTAGCGGGAGCTTAGCGAACGAAGTTTATGATAATAGGCCACTCGCGAAACAAAGTTTGCGCCCGCGTTACTCGGGACCCGGTTTTTATAGCTAGCGAATGTGCGCCCTGTAAACTTTGCCGAATATGGCATAACGTTATGAAAATTTAAATTAATTATCGATACATAAAGTTGTATGTTTTGGTACGTGCTAAAACAACTAATATTACATTACTACTGCTATAAATAAACATCTATAACTGTCTATATTGTACAGAAAACACATAAGTATGTGTTTTCTGTACAATATAGACAGTACAAAACCACCAGTATTACTACTGTTGCATGCCGTTTTGTATGAAATCCTGGTGCTTGTATCTGGGAAGTCCCCGCTCAAGTCAGGTCACTAACAGGACCTGTTTGGTTGTTCAATCTCGCTTAACATATTTATGTTATTTCCAAGCCATATAAAGTCTGCAAATGCCTAAGTAGTCCCTAAACAAAAAGATGAACTATATCCGACGATTTTTATTCAACTAATTTAAAAATCTGACAAAAAATAATATAACATCGTAGTACCGGACACCATTACAAAAATCCGTATCAATACAATGTTCCTAACGTACAAATATTTTATTTATTACAACTCTAAAGTCGGTCATCAGGCCAATGATGAATGCACCGAAAAGCGCGAAGGCGGCAAATGTGGAGCGAGCACAAAGACAAGAGATATTAAAGTGGAGACAATGGTGGACTCAGAATCTGTGTCAGCGGCCGCGGATAAAATGGCTTTGGCAGCTAATGGCGATTGGGACCTGAGCTGCACCAACTGGAGACACTGACGACATTTATACTGCAATTTGTTTCTTATAATTTTGAAGATTTATTTTTACATCTTTATTCGCATAATTATACACAAACATAAACGTAAACAGTAAATTACAAATAAAAATAACATGAACTTTAAAATTTCAGATATAATTTGCAATCATATACATAAGTATTGTAGTTCAAGGTTTCTCGTGTGGAAATCAGTCACACAGCAGTCTTTATTAGTCTTCTTAAACACTATAACAGTAAACCTTTTTCTACTTCAACTTTTTAATGTTGTGATGATTAAACGTTCTTAATCATTCTTTATTCTTTCTTAAACTATCTATATGCGATAAAATCAGAATACAATTTAAATACAAGACTTGCTGTTAACAGTGTTTGTAACAAAGTTCGACAAAACAATTAACTTAGAAGCAATAACTTCTAACTCGTGAGCTACGACGGACTTCACAAGATTGTAAATAAATATGCATCCAGTAATCAGGGTTTACAAGTCTCCCGAGCGTACCCATGTAGTTCAACTCCTCCATCTTGGAATACCTGATGAGGTTTGATCAAACTTGTCGTCTCGCGTGCAATCTGAATTAGTTATTATAAGTTAAGCGAGACCTTGGACATGGTGTCCATGGAGTAATAGATCGGGAAGATAAGGAATAATACATCGGGTTAGAAAACATCTTTCCATGGTTTGGGTTTGTGAATAAGACAAGTGAAGAACAAGATACAAAATTAACGGCAGCGTTGATAAGAGACATATTAAAATAAACTGAATATACTGGATTAGTTTTAATATACTAAATAAATGTATTAAAAGTTTTGATACCTATAGTAAGTAAATTGAAGAACAAGTAAGTTGTGTTAGTAGGTCAACAGTCAAACCACTCGGCGCTAGATGCTGTTTGCAGATTAGTTCTCAGGAATTGATTTATGTCTGGCGACAACTCAATTACTTCTGTGGCATGCGAGCTCTGTCGTAAATGAGACGAAGAGGTTACATCTGTCACCTGGGCCACATCTGTTAGTGGCTTGTATTAATTTGTGATGTACGTAATAATGATGTCATCCATTACATTATTGTCTCCTGATAGAGATAAATCCTATGTACTGTTATGCTTACGCATGTCATACCTATGCAAATATGCTAAACCAGCAGACTCATTAATGAACCCGTTAATTTCGCTGCCGAGCCCAGACTAATGATAGAAAAAGTGCACAGTGTGGTATATGCCTTACCGAGTTTTTGAGTTAATAATAGATAAAAACAAAAAATCAAAATTAATACGTATAAAATATTATCTTCATTATTCATGTTATAAAACTTCGTGATTTGTCCATAGTCATTATGTTAATGGTAGAAAATTATGTACAGTGTTTTTTTTTGTTCATCCCTCTTTTTAATAAGTGTTATGAATATAAATAAGTAAACTATATGATATACGTTCCAAACGTTGTTAGCTTTACTTCGGTGAGCCGGCCGTCTGCGGTCTTAATTTTCTCCTTTGCCGATTTAAATTGACGTTGAATAAAATGAATCCTTGTTGACTGACTACTTTGTATGTTTGAGAACGTAACCTTGTATAAAATTGAGAATTAATTAAACAGTGGTAGAATCATTAACAGCACTAAGTGTTGCTAGAGCAAGCAAACTACTTAATCTCAGTACCTCACAGCATAGATATGGCATGAAGTAGAAGTACTACATACTTCGACGTCATGAGTGAGGCAATTGTTTCGCAAGCCCTATTACTTTTTCCTCTTAGTTTCTATATCTATCTCCTCTTTATAAAAGATTTCTTTATACCAACAGGATCTCTTTATCACGATATTTATCAAAGGCCGGAAAAATGAACATCAGGTGACCCATTGCTCTGTCTCCTTTTCCTAAAAAAAAATAAAAAAAAATAACAGTAGTATTCCATTAATCTACATTGTTGCTGGTAAGGACTACCTTATCGTTAAGTATATGTCAAGAAATACGTGCTTATAATTAATTCCTCTTGACTGTTAAATTTTTATATGAAATTGATTAAATTTGTAAAATGTACTGAATTGGCTCGTTTGGTATTTCTCTCTGCAGTACGCCTAGCCCAGTTAATTTCCTCTCCAATTAAGCGATCCGGCGTCGCTTTTTCATTATTAGTGCAAAGCCAACCGGGCTGCGTTGTGCCGCATTTTGTGCTCATGCGTGGACATATCCCCTGACGTCATGATGAGTAATGGAAGCGTTTAACTCAAATACGTACGTTGATTGGTACGTATTTGAGTACCTTAAGCGAGTTTAATTGATATTTATTGCTGTCTGCTGTATTTTTATGATGTTAAAGTTAAGCTTTGATTAGCTTACTATTTTGATACGACTGATACATAGTATTCTACAAGACATAGTAGTCTCGTCAAAACCATGCATGTATATAAAAATTTAATTATTTGACTTATCTCTATCTAATTCTGTAACCCTGCATATGCAGAGATGTTCTTAGCTTTTGGTTGTACGGATCAAAAAACGCCTGTTGCAAAAAGTATAGCAAAAATGCGCTAATCTTTAATTACCAATACTGTTTTCATATTTTGTTATTAGAATTTTTATTTCCATTACTCATTTTGGTGCCAAAATAAATCTTGATTCACTATACTAGAAACTACTTTCGATCAACAAAGGACTCCGTTGAGTTTTCTCTATTTACGGCGGCTAAGAAAAAGGAGTAAGAACATTGCGATTAGAAGTAAGCTTAGTTTAAGCAGTTAAATTGAACCTAATACAAATGCGCGAATATTAAGGGACGTCAAAGGGTTTATAGCAAAGCACGAGAGTCTGAGACGTCTGTAGTTGTTCCAGACGTCGACGTCAGACGACCCTAGACTGACGCAGAGTTGACCTAAGGTGAGAAGTTGTTAAGTAAAGGGATAATTTTCTTAGTATGGATTTAATTCAAATGAAAATAATTAGGATATATATATAATATAAAAGGCATATTCGCACTTCAATACAATAACAACAACATCTCCAATTCCTATAAATTCAAATCATTTATACAAAGAAATTGTTTTATAGGTATCCATCAGTGTTTTTGTCGATTATTATTATTATCAATACTCCAAGAGCAATTTCTCGATACCTAGAAACAATTATTAGTAACAAAATTTAAACCCACTTTACTACTGTTTGCACATATCTTACTTAAATTGTCGTAGTTTGAAGCCAATCATTGTCTCGTTATCTATCGTACTTAATATGCCATCAGACGATCTTATCAAAGTTCTCAGGACTTTTACTGTCTGTGATAACAACTTCATCAACGAATTTGTTGTTACTAATTCACGAAAATAGTCTTTTTGATACTATGAAGTACAACTTAGTGTGTAAGATGCTTCGCTTTTAGGAGGTCTTGGTAGTTTGAGTGGGAGGTCGGAGTTTGAATTTTATCTTGCTTTACTGAACAAATGTTACCCGCTAATAATTTTTTTAAAATGTAATCAAATTAATATTAATTTGCCATTTCTCTCATCAATTTAAAATATAGAGTTCAGATTAAAATTATTTAATTTCTTGTTGGCTATATTGCTCCGCTGTTTTATGGTATATAAAACAGAAAAATTATTAAAATGATTTTTCATTACAAGCAATGGTTATGAAAAAACTTACTTTGGACATGCATCAGTTAGTAATATGTTCGAAGTTTTTTCCATCGTCATTTTTTTATTTCATAACGAAATCCACGAAACGATATTGTGGAAGTTGTTTGGGAACAACGTAACGCCGCCCCCGAGTGCGATTCTCGTGTTTGTTCGCTTATGGAAATGCGAATATTTCGTATTTCTCGTGTTGGAACAAACTTCATCCGTTTGTGAAGATATTTGCCGTTTTTTTCTGGATGTGATATGAAATATGTGACTATACCTAAAAATGTCATAAAACATGTAATGTGCATGTGTGTATATTTTTTGTTTAATTTAAATGATTTCAAAAGTGTAAAGAAAGCAAAAAGTTCCTCTTTATTAAGGCAAGATAAGATGCATCCGCGCTACAGAATTTCCGACAAAGTTGGTCAGTAGGGAGTCAAGTTGGACTGCAGTGGGAAGGTGTCAAAAACAGTTTATCAGTACCTATTGTACTGTATTCAGCATTGTTGTTACTAGCTTGTGTCACTACAGGACGTAATTATTCCTTAATTTCTCTTTTTATCGTAAGCACTTCTATACATTCACATGTAAAGAAGAAAAATATTTTTGTCCTGTATCCGAAATATCGGCGTGTTCTTTTTGACAACTATAGTAAAGTTTAAAACAAAAGGTTTGTCATCCATCTATTTTTCCTTTGTCCCAATCGATCAGTAAAATCCGTACTACCAGTGGCCGACTGTGCCACATAGTCTTTTAACAATCAACGCATTTCGCCAGCGACCGGCGACGGTGCACTTTTTGAGCGTTTTGTTCGACGCCCGTTCATTGTCCCGCCGCGCCCTCTGGCTCGTAATTAGGCCTCTGCTCTATGAGTTGCTGCTCTGTGTCCTCTGACTCACGTCCCTTTTGAAATTGCCTTCAGCTTTTCAATATTGCAGTGCGTTTCTTTCCTTTCTTTCATGATAAATGAGTGTTGTTTTTACCGGCAAAATCATGCCATTTTTGGCTGAATAAAGAAAGAAGGTTTATTTATATAATGATTGTGTCTTCATCATCTCCCTGCCCTTTTCTCACTGTAGGGTCGGCACACACACATGCTCTACTCTTCTTCTACTCTTCCATATATCCTGAACTCTACTAGATTCCATACTGTAACTGGTTTTGGCTGTACTATTACGACCGGCCGCCTGCCTGACTGACGCCAAGCCTCCTCGGATACATACTTATGTAGTATATTGGTTAATGTAAACTTATGTGATCGCAAGTAAGCTGTATAAGTTAATCTAAAATGCCCGATGCGATTCATGTGGTGGCCATGTTGACATGGCATGTCGATGGGACATGTCGTGTTACCTTTCATAACCAAATAGTATTACTCTGTGATAAATATATTGTTATTTAAGAGAATGTACATTTATTTAATTTGACGTACAATCTCTTGGATATTTGGTAAGAGCATTGACGTGTTGGTTCTCTGAGCACGTAGCTCCTCAGAGCGGGCGCTTTTTAAGCACGTGCTTGTATGTGACGAAGGTCGGCTTCGCCTCACGTATCGTATTAAGTATTGACGTTCGTGTGCGAATTGCTATGTGCGGGCCCTTCAGCGATCGCCCTTGATCCGGCGATGTGTTGGCTTGAAAGAATTCAGCGAAAGGAATATATATCTGTCAATTTTAGAAATTATTATTGCTACTACTAAGTGAAACATTTATGTATGTTAAATGCAAATTTTATTTATTGAAGTTTTTTAACGTTTTTAAACAAAAACAAAAGCGACTTCAAATTTGTATAATTCTTCACTTTTTTTCCAATAAGAAATACAAAAAGATTCATTATCGGTTGCTTCACTATTTAGTAATGTTGACAATAACAACTTTTTGACACATGTAATCTATTATCGGAATTAATTTGCGTGATATTAAATTACAAAAAAAATGTCAGTGAAATAAGTAACAAACGCGCGCGAAGCCGCGGGCAACACCTAGTTTTATTTATAATCGTTTATAGTCACGCTCTGTCTTATTACAAATCCATTAAATACAAACAGGGAACCCAAGGTTCAATGACATTCAAAATTAAATGGGAAAGTCTAGCGAAAGTCCCGTTTTCAACAAACTAAAATTTTTGAAATCGGTTCAGAAATAACGAAGTTCTGCGGTAACAAACAAAAAAAAATTATCAAATTGAGAGCTTCCTTTTTTTTAAATCTTTTTAAAACAAGTTTAAATACATGAGCAAGTTCTGACGACTGTGTATTTTTAATAATGATTAGGTCAGTTATAATTCGCAGTGAGGACGCTGCCGATATATAGACGATAAATATGAAGAGTTTAATAATGTCATTGTCAGTTTGCATGTAACAAATTGCCCATGAATTAATGATAGCAATATATTCGCACTTCCCCGGCTCGCACTGCCATCGCGAGCAACGAATTGCTTCTAGTTGTTGCTCGCAGGGGAGCAGAGGTGAAAATTATTAATCATATCAACAAGGTGGATCGTAATTGACAGTGAGGAAATTTAAGCTGCCTGTTAACAGAGAGTTATTTATTTGGGATGTTTTGGGAAGTTTTTACATGAAAATGACCCTTAATTTTAGACGTGATAAATAAGGAATGAAAACTTTTCTGATTAAATCTCTTACGATGTATTTATATTTTTGATAAAAGTTTTATAATTTTACTTTATTATTTTATTGACTGACCGGTTGGCGCACTGGTAAGATACTTGCCTCTCACGCCGCAGGTCGTGGGTTCGATTCCCACCCAGGACATTTGGGTGCACGAACGTGTCTGTTTGTCTTGTGTCTGGGTGTAATTATCTATATATGTATGTGTTGACAAAAGAAAAGTTTTAATATATGTAGTATATCAGTTATCTGGTTTCCATAGCACAAGCTCTGCTAAGTTTTAATTCAGATGGCCGTGTGTGAATAATGTCCCAGAATAATATTATTAATATTTGAATCATTAACGGTCAAATTATTTTAACAGCCAAAAATTATTAGTCAAGTTCTTCCCTTACGCACAGAACCATTAAATTCTTACCAAAGGGGATGTACGCTCAATAGGTATAAAGTATATACTTTTATTATATTTTATTTTTAACAGCTTCGCTTCGAGCGATAAATGTCTTTTGCCGTGTTGTCATTCTATCTCGCGACAGACAAGACCGTCAGGGTTCTATAAACAGTGTTCAACCCGTCAGGCGTGTTACCGCGTGGATTATTCACAGATCTAAAATGGCGTCGGGTCTTGTTGCTCCTGATGAAGAGACAATCGAGCGAGCGCTGACACACGAAATGCATGTCTTCATTTTAAATTGTTCATATCTATTGGATTGAGTGTGTGTTAAGACTTGTACGACTAAAAAAGTCGTTGATCTTTTCAAGCGAAGCAACAGACACTTTTATCTTACACACGTTAAAAGGTCTATCCTTTTATAAAAAAAATCCAAAATGGTATTGTTTGAGTTTATTGCGCAATCACTTCTCGTGCACCTTTGCTAGGAATGACAAATAAAGACGATTTTAGTTTTGTACTGTCCGTAAAACCTACCCTTTTTTAAAATTGGGCGGCTCCTTGCATAATAAGGCCGTTGCATAATAAGAGACGTTGGTTTCTTTATTAAAAAATTTCAATTTACATTTTTCCTTATATTCATTTAAAATTTTTCAGTTTACAATAATACATAATTAATCCTAATGCAATAGAACAAATACAATACTATAAAATAAAATTAAAAAAATAAATATAAAATAACTGTATAATGATAACACTTAAATCTATTGCAATAGGGCTAATTTAATAATAAATATCAAAACTTAATCTACTGACTTAATTTACTAACTTATAATTTTTTAATAGACAGTATTCAGATTACTAAACCTGCCGTGTTTACAAGCCATGGGGACATGTGGTGGTAGTCATGTCTTAAGTTTTGCCTACAAATGGCTGAAATCATTATGAATGGGTGAGTAGCGTATACATCCAATGTATACATCCAATCTATATCAGAAATGACGTAGATTACTTAAATGAATAGTAGTGTATACATCCAATCTATATCAGAAATGACGTAGATTTTGAGTTTCGAAGACGCGCCGTAGACACGCATCTGTTAAAATGAAGCGCCATCTATATTTAAACGTTAATCAATGGAGACGCATTAGACCACACAAATAGACCGTGACTGCGGACAGATCGACATACATCGCATCAATTAGCGCTCGCCCACCGCCGTAGCTGTTTGCTTCGAGATAACTGAAAATACGATAGTACTGTGTTTCTGGATATGATGTAAAATTTATTGGTTTATGTATTATCTGCAGCAATTTTTTTAAACTTTCTTTTTAAATTGTGGATACCTTTCTCTTAACACAACTTAGCACAATATAAAAATTGTTTTAAAAGAAATATAAAGATTATATATATATATATATATA
>DWLR01002624.1:0-15024 GCA_018246295.1 Papilio alexanor hazarajatica | reverse complement strand
ATATGTATATATATATATATATATATATATAATCATAATATATTCTGTGTACTAATTGTTAATTTACAGGAAACAGACTTGTCCATTGTTGAGTATATAGGTTTTGCTGCTGGTTACAAAATTATGGAGAGGCTGACTAGAGAATGGCCAAGATTCAAAGATGAGTTAGACACAATGAAGTTCATATGCACAGATTTCTGGACTTGTATTTATAAAAAGCAGATTGATAATTTGCGTACTAACCATCAGGGAGTTTATGTACTGCAGGATAATGCATTTCGTTTTCTCACAAATTTCTCCAACAGTCAACAGTATTTAGAATTTGCACCAAGAGTGAGTACTTTAAGGTTTTTTCTCCATACATAAATTAAATTAAAATAGTCTTTATAGTTGAATCATGAACAATTTCATAAAAATGTTTGGTTAGCACATAGGCTGACCTATTTTACTGAAGTATGTCTCTACCTAACATGTACTCAGATGTACTTTAATGTTGAAGCATACTTTCCATGGCACATTACTTAAGTAAAACTTGCCTTCATCATCGCTGTTTAATAAACTTGTCATTTTGCACAATCCAAGTAAAAGCACAACAACATCTGTTCCCAAAATCGCCAGCTCGACTGGTGGAAATACCACAACCTCACAGATGACAAATGTGAATTTGAAGTTTTCTGTGTTTCGTCTGATGAGTGAGTTGCCAGAGGCCTAATTTTAGACCTCTTCCCCTTCCCATAATTTTCTAATTAGGAAGGGAAAGCAGGAAGGGGATGGATAGGACAAGTCAGTTTTTCTGTGTATCCCCTCATCTGTCTATTAAAGGTAATTCAGATGTCTATGCGTATCAATCATTTAGGTGATGGCTTGCTTCTTTGCCACATTCTTGTATAAAAAAAGTAATTACATTTTTTCCAGTATGTTGCCTATACATGTGGATTAATAAGAGGAGGTCTGGCCAACTTATGTATCAACAGTGTGGTAACAGCGGAAGTGCAGTCAATGCCATCATGTAAATTTCACATACATGTACAAAGAACTTAGATTATATGTTGGAATATAATAAATTAATTTACCGTATAACCTTTTTATTTTGATTTTATTAGTCTGTTGTTTTAATTATGAGATGCATTATAATGACTTTCAGATGTTTTGTAGGATTAGAGTAGACTTAAATCATTGTCACCTATAAAAGTTTATTATAAAACAATGAGAAAGTATATATGATTGATGCAATTACTTTGACAAAAATTTTGGCCTATCCCTTATTATAGCACTTACACTCTCGAAAACATGACGTGGATCAGTGTTGGGTCGTTTAATGAGTTATCTTTTTATCTCATAGTAAAAAAATAGTAAAAAGGTACTGCATATATTACGGTCTTCCTTTTATGAGATGGTAATTGTAGCAAAATTCTTAAGCTTATGAGAGGCACAAAAATATAAAATGTTTAAATTATAATTTCTTTATTTATGCAAAAAAGTATTTGTGAAACAACTGACATGTTTTTTTCTATTTTATAGAATAAAAGTTACATGTGAACAATACAAAAATACAAATAAAACTTGAGTTGTTCCTTTTAACACACAGGATTCTTCCACGAAGATGGCTTTGCTTGATTGAAAAGAAACATGAAATTCATAAGAAGTCCAATACAACACAAGGTGACAGTGGTAGTATATAAGAATCTGTCATATAAACCACCTTTAAGCCAAACTGGTTTTCCATCATCAACCTATAATATAAAATATGGTATATTGATGATAAGTGTGCTAAGAGACTTTGATGAGTTTTCCTTCACACTGAAAGTATTAAAAACTTTTAAAAATTGTTCTGAATCGATTAATGAGGATTAACCACCATTTTTATCTCTAGATATTTTTATAGATATTTTTCTTATGAACAAATAGATAATATTTTTATCAATTAACTTTATTTATGCAGGTACTATTTATTGTTGGCAAGATTTTTTTTTGTTAGCAATAAAACTTTTAACTCTTCCGAATCAAATGGTTGCAGACCCCTGTCTTAGTCTCTTGTGATTGTGACTACAGCTGAAGTGCAATATCTATCTTTTTCTAGTTGAGTAGATTAAGAAGACGTGAAAGTTTAAGTGACATTAGTGGAGAATGATTTGAGGAGCTGGACACAAAAAAACGACATTTTTTTATACTCCTTAAAGGATTCACAGCCCTAAAAATACTGCTATAAAATAGTAACCTAGGCAGAATTACTGATGGTTTATTCCACAAAACTTTATCGATATAGAAGGCACTTTTGACAAGACTAGCTTCAAAAACAGTGAAAAGGCCCTATCAAAGTATGCGGTTAAATCAACCATCTGTGAGTGGATCACACAGATGCTTAGTAAAAGGATAATTTGTACAAATGATTCTAGCATCATCACAATCAACAGAGGGTGTCCAAAAGGGGGCGTTCTTTCACCAATACTTTGGAACCTGGTCATAGACAATCTCATAAATAAACTCAATAGTAACCACTTTTACACAGTGGGGTATACTGATGATCTGGTGATATTGATCCTAGCAAGATCAGCCAACATCACATGTGATCTCACCAGGACAGCACTACACATCGTAGAACGCTGGTGCAGGGATTTTGAATTATCAGTCAATCCATACAAAACGGAGCTGGTAATGTTTACTAACAAAAGGACACTTGGGGACCTCAATCTTCCCTCATTGTTCGGCACGAAACTACAACTCTCAAATGAAGTTAAGAACTTAGGTGTGATACTAGACAATAAACTAAATTGGAGTAAGCACCTGGAAAACAAGATCAACGGGGCAAACATTTGGCAATGTAAGAAGATGATGGGTAAAAGATGGGAACTGACACCGAATATGGTGCTTTGGCTATACACATCAGTCATCCGCCCTGTGATTACCTATGGCGCGATCGTCTGGTGGACTAAAACAAAACAAACCACCGCACAGAATAAGCTACAGAGCTGCCAGAGATTGGAATGCATGGCTATAAGATATGAGATCAACTCTTACTGCTGCCCTAGAAGCTATGCTAAACCTGACACCTTTACATATCCACATACAACAGGTTGCGACCTTAACTGCCTTGAGATTGCGTGCACTAAATCTACTAAAAAACAACAGGGACCAGGAAATAGGTACTTGCAACAACAAAATCTATAATAGATAAAAGGCCATAGTGGTTCAAGAGGTAACGATGCAGCGGATGAGTTGGCTCACAGAGGTTCCAGCAGCCGAGTAATTGGCCCTGAACTTATCGTCCCCTTGCCACCTGGTTACTCAAGGTCGCAGGTAACAAGAAGAAGATATGCCCTTCATTGCGACGCTTGGGTCAATATTCAGGGGTTCAGACAAGCAAAGCTTCCTTTGCCATCAACTGACAAACCACAGCTCCGGTTGGTTGTGGCGGCTCTCACAGGTCACGGCTACTTTAACAAAAACTTGTTTAATATAGGTATTACGGACAGTCCTCTATACAGAGCAGGCATGGGGGAGGAAGAGACAGCGTATTACGTTATGCTACACTGCCTAGCAGTGTCCGCGTACAGGGTTAAGTATCTCGTTCGCGATCGCTCCCGGAGATCACCGGCAACGTTAAAGGGTTGTTGGGGTTCTCTGGTGAGCTGGGCTGGAGTGATCCATATCCTGCCCACACGCAAAATACGCGTTGGCCGTGGAGTTGCGGAAGAAAAATGAGCCCCCTACTACTACTACTATTCCACAAAACGAATCCAGAGCATCGAATCTACTATTTCCCTATATCGAGAATCTTATCTATGTTTTCTTTGATAGATTAGTAATTTATTTTTATTTCAATTATGCAAGGAAAACCATCAGCTCTAAGCCATTTAAAGATTCCCACCGACAGATACTTATTAATAAAAGTTCGCGTTGTAAAAGGAAAATAAAACACAAAAAAAATAATAACAACAAAAGAAAAGCAAAAAAGAAACATAAAACTAAAACGTACTAAAGAGAAAAAAAAGTGAAAAATACAACAAACATTAAGAGCCCCTTATGCCATTATAAATTGCTGTCAGGACAAAAAGAATTGCCGACTTATGCCTTGCTCTAAGACTATCAGCACCAGTGGCAGTGGGTAATAAACCAGAATTTCTACTTTACTGGCATAACACAGTATTAATCTTTTGAATTGTTACTGAGTTCGCACTTTCGAAATATTCACATAAATCATGTTGTGATAACATGTTTTATGTGAATGTTTCAGAATGAAAGTTTGTTAGTGAAGAAGAGAAATGAATGTTTTTTAGTTACAGTTAGTTTAATTTGATCAAGACTCAAGCCTATTAACCAATATTGAGGGGAAAAAACGAAAGCAAACATATACCTGAAATTTAGCTTGCAATGTTTTCTTTTTCACAAGAGTTTGACAATTATTTACTCTGCTAGTTGTAATGAACCTAGCGGCATAAATTAAGTTCTGTAAAAGAAATAAAATTATTTAGAAAAACAACGGTACTCGTTTACTAAATTACTTTTTTTTATAATGAATAAACGAAGTGATAATGTGGTCGAACGATGGTATGCTCTAGGTATTTCTTATATTATGATTCCTAGTAAATAATGGTGTAGCATATATAGCTTACGAATAAAACTTTTCTTAAGCAACAAACGAAGAGCATTGACAGTGAAACATATTAGTATAAAAGACACCTACCTCCAACCATGTTAAGAATGCAAAACATATTCTATACAAGGAAACCTCGTCAAATGAAACACTAAAGGAAATACCAAAAATTACCATAGTACAATTTTTTAAATTATGCTATTTATAGAACTTACCTTTGAACATAGCAACATACTTTAGAGTATAAAACCTTATTTTAGAAAAGTATGCAATTTCGAGTGACTTCTTAAAAAGTTAATTTGTTTTTCATTAGAATCCAAATACAATCTAAGACGATCTTAGTATCACCAAAAAGTTAATTTAACGTCATAACCGAATTTTTTTATTGTTTTTAAATCTAATAGTACATTTGACCAAATAGGATGGTTGTTTAACCTTTTTTGTGTATTTGTAACTTGAGACCAAGCCCAACGATGTCGCAGTGACATTTTTTTACAAAGAAAAAAGCTTCGTTACTGAAATAAATCTAAAGATTAACAATTAACGAATGTAATATAGTTTCGTTGCTCGCTTTACAAATAACGTACGTTGCATTCCATTCCACAAGTCTCGTAATGTTGTACACGTATAGTAAGTACAATCCCCAACTTTCCTATCGTAATTTACTGGGAAATCAATAATGCTTCATTGTTTAAATTTGGATCTACCTAATCTGAGGCCCAAAAGTGAAGCTACATAAAAACCACCAATTGGTGACCTCATAAAATACCGCAGTCAAGCGGCACGAAATTAGAAATGTTTCCCGCGGTACGAGTACAAAATCTACGTGTTTGTTATTTAAAAGATGACGGTTGGTGCTGTATAATCTCATTAAAACTACCACAAAGTTAAATAAGTAATAAATTCACTCACATGCACACTAAACTACGAAAATGGGCTTTTGAAGGACGAACTAGTATTTTTATGGAGTATTCTATTGGGAGGTAATTAAATCTGTGATCTATGTAATACATTCAAAAACTTAAGTTTTTAAAAATGTATTTTAAAGCAGAATCTTTAACATAAAATTATGAAGCCAAATGTTTGTGATATTTCTTTTTTCCCTGTCATAAGCTATTAGCATTATGAATTTTATTTTCTCTGCCTAAATATTGTAGTATAGCTTCATATAACTTTTATTCTGGTAATATACATGACATCGAAAACACGGCAAATTACTATATTCTATTTCAAATCATTATAGTGGCCGTTAAAAGTATGAAGTTGTCTATGACTAAACTTTTTGCGTACACTTTTTGATTGGCGGTATTACTTCCTTCGTGCTTCCTTTCCGTCATTCGCTCCGCTCTTTCAATTTTACAGAAAATGGCTACCGAAGAGTTGGTGACTGAGCAATTTCAATTTTTGGGTATAGATGTACAGAAAGAAGTACTAACAAAATGTGAGTAAACAAGTAATAATTTATGTGTAGTCAATGTATAGGTTGTATTGAATATTCAAACCCAACTTTAAATAAAAGTTAGTTGTTGTTTGTAAAACTTCAACGCTAAGAAATTAATTTTCAAGGTTGTTTCTTTATTCATGTCATACAAGGTGTAAGTTTATGTGAAGAATATAACGTTGACGCTGAAACTTTTATCGAGCAATGGATGGCGTTCAGTTTGACTCACTTAAATGGTTCACCGCCTTCTTTGGAGAACTTGAAATTACTTGAAAAAAGGGAATTTTCCAAACCGACAAGTAGGTCCAACGCTCTCGCTAATGATGCGGCAAGTACCGGCTCGAGTTTAACGGTTTATGGGGCGCAAGTTTCTACTCAGTATCCTTTTTTATATTTTTTGTCCACGTGTTTTTATGTTAAATTTAAGTTTTACGCGACTGTTAAAAGTTTGTATATTTATCGGCTGTAGAAATGTAAAGTATCGATATCTTTCAAAACTTTTACCTATAGGTTATGTTGTGATTTTGTTTTATAAATTTTTGTTCGAATTATTAAAAAATACCATTTAGTATAACTACAATAATGTTTCCTTAATGGACAGGCCAGATAATGAAGTCCTGTCGGATTATATGACGACGACTCCTAAGGTAATTTTTGTCTAAACTCTTGTGTTTACTTACGTTCTGAGTTTAAACTTGTGCTTTACCTATTAAAACTGCATTTAGTTTATTATTAAATTGATGAGAGAGTAATTATACTTATGTGATACATTTTATGTAAATAACATTTTTAGCCCTTCAAGAGAACTGAAGAATCTACTTGTGCTAAATGGGTATATGTCTAGTAACACAGTATCTACAACCTGTGACTAGATCTACACTCATTGAGTACTTGCAGAATGAACAGCACAATCCGATGCATCTGAATCATAGGATTATGTGTAACATAATAAATATTATTATCACTATTTGTGGATATTTAACATCAAGGTTATTATAGGATACAGTACTTAATGTAATTGTAAATTTTTAGTGTAATTTTTATATTTTGAAATTTACTTGGAGATGCAATTTTTTGATATTCTTTAATATCAAATTCTTTGACAACCAATGTATACTATATGTTGTCTCTAAATTAAATGTAGAATGCCTCTGAATTGTCACACTCTATTTTTTTCTTCTTTATCTACAAATTTTATCTCCTATTACATTTCTAGCTATAGGAATATGAAAAGGTTATACAATTTTTTTTTTTTCAGCTTAGTTGTCTTTCACATCGCTTGACCTTGTCCAATTTGACTTGATGATATTTGTGGGCGAGTTTGCTTCTGGTTCATGGATCTTATTCAAATCATGACTAGATCCATACTCGTCTGCAGCCATCAACTCGATCTACTCAGATTATATTTAAGCTGACATAAAGTTTTAAAGTAGTTAAATAATGTATATAAATATATAAAAATATAGGAATCTGTTTTGGGGACTGTTTAAAAAAGCAGTTGTGTGACTGCCGGCTTGTTACATGCCAAACGCTATGTAGATATTGTTATGTTGAGGCTTGGAATGTCAAAGTGTAGAGAAATATTATGGGACAAAGAGACACTGTTTTATGTCTCAATATTACACTGTAAATTGAACTGAAGTTCAAACTTTACTAACAGTAGTTTGCCAACATGAGATCTGAAGCTTAGAACATTAAGTGCTGTAAGAAAAGCAAATAGTCTAATAGTTGATTAGAATGCAATACAATTGTATTAAAATATGTTATTCTAGCATTATAATGTACACTTTTAAATTCAAATTGTATGTTTTATTGTTCTACCGCAACATAATTTATGTCCCACAATCGAGGTAGATTGTATTACCAAAGACAAAAAAGTAATCATCATAATTGTAATCTTATATTTCAGAGAGTAAAGATAGAAACAGAAGTTGTATCCACTCAAAGTGAGTTACATCCTGCAACATACTCTCCTGTTGTGTGAGTTTATTTTTATCTGTTTTGTTGTTTTTATTTTATTATTTAATTTAAATCTTATTAAAGAAATATGTTTCTAGATCCTATGTTTATAGATGTATAATTTTTAATTGTGTTTTATTATTTATGCCAGTCCCATGTACATGTGTAACAACAAACAGCTAGGGCCTTATAAAAGCATACCCAGAGATTCTAGCTCATTGTATTTGGCCCTCTAACAAATCAAAGCCTATTGAAACTACAACACAGCTTAAATGTTTTTATTCATAATTATCTTGTCAGAAATTAGAGTATTAATTTATTAAGTTAAAGTCCTTAAGCACTAAACGACGGTATGATCTCAAAAGTTTTATTTTCTCAGGAATATGAAGATTATCAGTCCAAAATATTTTGTGCTTCTTAAAATATGCAAAGCACTTAGACTAATAACACATGAGAAGTACACGAACATATATTGTAGATAGACATAGGTGAGGTTTTTTCACATGTTCCCTGCCATGCTGTTTATGAGGGGGTGTCATTTTTAGGCCGCGTCTACCATTTTTGGTACACTATAATCACTTGAATAATTTGCTATAAATATCTATTTTTTGTTTTTAGAGTATATAATTATTTTCATTATTATAAATATTAAATCTCCAAAATGCGTAAAATAACAATTAAAAAGTTAAATCTATTTCACTTTTAATAATTGAAATAAAAATGATGTACAAAAGTGAATACGAAATGAAAGTATATTTATGTTTTCATGACGCGATGAAATTTGGTTAAAACATTGAATGCATAAGTATGGCTCATTAGAGCAATCATAAAACATCGGCACCCTTTTTATGGTGTTTTGCGCGATTTCACTACCATAATCTTTCATACTAGTTGTAGTACCATTATCACTACACAGCTCAAATACTCCTGTAAACATCATTATGTCACATGAAACAGTGTTACCTGATATTAAATTGTAGATGGAAACATTTTAATTTCAAAAATTCAGCTTGGTACACGTGGCAGGGAAATTGTTAATAACTACGATTAAAGGTTAGCTTTTTTTTTTCTTTGGAAAAAGCTTTTGATTTTAAAATTTTATTATGAGAAATTATACTTTCACCATCAAATTAATATTAAATGCACTAATATTGCTTAGCGCTCTTTGATAATATTTAAAAAAAACATGAAGTCCACATAATCAATTGCCTATTTCCTTCACTTGTAATTGTTCGTTGTGGTAAGCTATCAGTACTTCAACATTGAAAAGGTACCTATACTACACAAGTGTAGTGCAGGAGGGGTTGTAAAGTTTCTTTTTTGTTTCCTTTTATACATTCAGGTAGAAAATCAGCAAGCTTATTATATCTTGCAAATGTCTGACGGGTCAAGTTTTACAGTGGAAATCTGCAAGAATACTTTATTTGTCAAAGAATCAAGACTTTAGTCGGGGGTATAGAATAAAAACTAGTTTTTATCCACCAATAAAAAAATGTGTCAAATATTAATACTACTAATTTTCTATTTATTTGATGAAAATGTTTTTTTTTTTTTTGGATTAAATATAAAGAATATAATAATATAACAAATGTCGTTTTGAAAAGTAAATTCTGCAATAAAATGTAAACTATTTCGAAAATCGGTAGAATCACCTTGTTTTTATTAAATTAGATACATCAAATAGAGTTTACGGACTCAAAATAATTCTGTAAACATACAAACGCTTCTTACTGGAATCCAATCAAGCCTGTCATTATACCGAAATACGTTCATGTGTCCTTGACGTTAAAGATGTAAAATATTTTTTCCTTATTTTAGCGGCAATTCGGCTAAATACACATCGCGGACGAACCCGGGAACAGTAGTCCATTCATATGGCGATGATAAGCTGCTACAAGCGCTCGCCAAAGCCAACGGACCTAATGATCTGTTGGATCTTTCTATCACTCAAGTGGCGAACGAAGATGGAGACTTATATACGAAAGCTATGTAAGTATAGCGTCGACGCAATCAATTACCTTGTTTATTGATTTACGTGTGCTCAATTCATATGAGATTATGCACACTAACCAGGCAATGTCAATTCAATTCAAATAATTAATAAACTTTTATTAAGAATTCTTTATTATATCTTTTTTGTAATATGTAAAATTACTTACATTAAAATACTTGATGCTATAGCTAAGTGCGCGTATCACCCGTTAAACAGATGACACTTGTCTCGTCGTCTAAAGAAATTTAATTAAACACAATTAAGTTGGGTAGAGGACTAGAAGATTTTTTTACTTAATATACAGTCTTGTAAGTATTTTGGGTTCATAATAAATAGTTCATTTGTTTTAAAAGATCATTTT
Organism: Papilio alexanor hazarajatica; assembly: GCA_018246295.1. NCBI lineage: Eukaryota > Metazoa > Arthropoda > Insecta > Lepidoptera > Papilionidae > Papilio > Papilio alexanor. The sequence goes on along the minus strand of DWLR01002624.1, from coordinate 4,676 downwards.
ATAATGGTCAACAAGTTTACCCAAACGCAATATGAATCGTTAGTTAATACAGAAAATAGCATTGTTTTTCATTGGTAACATTGAGAGAGACTTTTTGTATTAAATACATTACAATAGTAATTAAGAATAAAACATATTTACAATTAAAATAATTTTACTCTATTACTTGAAGGTACACCCTGAGGCGATAGAAATTATATTAATCTGGATTGTGGTGAACATCGTTTCTAAACAGTGATTTTATGGGAAAGAGGCAAATGAACAAGCAGCTCAATTGATTTTAGTGATCAACACTGGCAATAAACATCTTTTACAGTCAAAAGGGGTAGTCAGATTTATGTAGAGAAAGTAAATAAAACAGGGGATTGTGTCTGGAAGCTCACTCGTCAGACGAATACCGGCGCCCACTCGCGGTTGGTGCGATAAAGCGAGTCGGATGTATCTTTTTGCTAATAATTTTTTTTCTTCTCACTCGCTCAGCCGTCCATCGGACCGCGCTGACTTTATAAAAACATTAATCATATTTTTTAGGTTTTGTTTTGAACTCTTACATGAAAAAGCAAGTACTTTCAATAATCATATCCAATATGTTTCACAATGTATAATGAAGAAAGCTGGCCTTACCGAATCCACCTCAGTGAGACACAAATCACAGGTGAGTTTAATATATTATTATTTTATGTTTGAAATATAAACGTGTGGTTGTTTCATTACCTTATTGATGTAATAATTCAAGGGTAAAAAAAACCTTTTCAGTTCATTACTGGGTTTAGAAACTCATGCAATTTTTTATGCTATTTAATTTTTTTTTTGTAGTGAACTTTCTAAGACAGCAATTCAATAATAGGATCTTAGCCAGAGGGTGATATTTTAAGAAAACAAGCTTAAAAGTTTTAGAAACATATCGTTGTTACATGAGGAAGAAAAAAGATAAAATGTAGAGAGTATTAAGTTATACATATAATAGAAAGTATTTAACAAAAATGATATTTTATAATTTTTTTTTTTTATAAATCAACAATTATTTTAGACAGAAGTGGTAGTAGCGGGGCGGATAGAATGCGACGCGGATGCAAGGCTGAACTCAAAAAGCGTCATCCTGCAAGGCACATGGGAGGCGTCGCTCAGCCAAGCGGTCCCTGTTGACATGGACAGGTGGGATATAAATTAAATTAATATTCAGTTTACTTTAAATATATTATAGAATTTCTCTGTGTATGTATGTGACAACTCCGAAACGGCTAGACCGATTTCGAAGAAAGTTTTTATGTGTATATGAGAGGGTTCAGCGATGGCTTAGGTTCACTATTGAACCCTGTAGGTGGCGCTGCTATCAGATTCTAGAAGCTTTTATTTTTTAACAAAAAAAAACCGCGAATGGCGGGCAAGACAACTGATTGATCCGCTGGTCGTACAACGTTACAATACAATGAACTCGCAATTTAAAAATAAAACTTTTTTTAATTAGAATGTTTTCTAAGATAGTACTTAAAATATTGTGTCGTTTCAATAGTTTGAAGCAATATTCGCTGTTTCCCGGCCAAGTGGTGGTGATGCGTGGTCTCAACCCACGCGGTGACAAGTTCATCCCCCTAGAAATGTTTTGCGACGCGTCTCAGCCCATACCCGATCCTAAAGCAGACATGATGAATATTTTAAAAGGTAATATTTATATTTTATTCCTTCCAGCTTTACTCCTCTGAGTACCTATCTATCCATCTGGATAGGCAAATAAAAAATACAGCCTAGGTTAATTGCTAATACAAGAGCATATCTACAGGAGAAATAATTTTTAAAATTAGTTCAGTCATTTTAGAATTTATCTGGAAGAGTCAAGTCTTTTCTCTATATAATATTTGTTTAGGTTAGTCTTTCAAATATGTTTTTTTTCTTTTCAAATGATTAAATGCATATCTTGTCAGTGATTAATATATAGCAAAAGTTAAGCTAATTTAGTGCAAATGACGATAGTTGATTGTTTTTTTGTAATTGTTGTCTTCGACTCGAAGGAAAATTTGATCCCATTTCTGCTAATAATGTCATCCTTTTTTTAGTTTGAAAGCTTATAAACTGTCTGTCCTTGTTCAGAAATTAATGTCTAAATATTCCTTGTCGTAAAATCTTTACACTAACGCTGAGTCTTTGGATTGAAATTTATATCTTTTATTGATATTATATTTTTATCTTTTTTATTTTATCCCAAAATAAATTAAAGTTAAACTTCCATTTTAATTTCTAGGTCCCTTATCAATGGTGGTAGTGGCGGGACCGTACACCACGTCAGATAATATGACTTACGAACCATTAAAGGACTTCATTACATACGTCGGCACTCACAAGCCCCATCTAGTGATAATGACTGGTCCCTTCTTGGACTGCGATCATATCAAAATCAAGGACAATACAATGGCTGAAACATACAAAAGTTTCTTTGACAAATTAATAGATAGTTTAGGAGAATTGACTACGACAAGGTGAGATTATGAATATCGCTATTTGTAATTTTAGAATAACGTTCTAGTTATCAGTGCTTACTCTTCTTTTGAGGCACTACCTGTCTGACATCTACAATGAATTATAAACCATTTTTTTTTAAGTTAAAAGAGAAATTCACCATGAAATATTAAAATTTTTACCAAGAATTAAAGTTGATACGATAATGGAAAGATAAATAAAGGTAGAATGGTTTTGTTTTTGTTTTTTATATATCGTAAATTAATTTCAGCCCATTCACTAAAATATACATCGTATCAAGCTACAAGGATGTTTTCCATCTCAACATCTACCCGACGCCGCCGTATTGCAGTCGAAAGAAGCTTCCCAACATACAGTTCTTGCCCGACCCCTGCACGCTGAACGTGAGCGGGATTGTCGTTGGTGTAACAAGTACTGACATACTTATGCACATAAGTCAAGAAGAAATATCCCTGTAAGTAAAGCACGTATGTCTAATTTTAATATTACGCTTATCACATCAACCGATTGTGAACTTTCTTAGTTTATAAATTGTCAGCAAATTGCAAATTAAACGAATCGTTGACAATTTGAATGTCAAACGCAACAAACCTATTTTATTTCTTTGGTAAATATTTGTTTTTCTTCTCAAGATTATCTCGTATTTTAATTACTTTTAACTATCACTTCCAACTTGAAGCTTGCTAAACTTTATTTCCGTGTATCTCATAATTTACTCTTTTCATAGCAACGTAGTACTAATAAATATGTATTTTGATATTTTAAAAGTCAAAAGCAATTGTTAAGCTTGATTCAACTGTCACATTCGGCACTTTAAATCTTTTTTTACTGTCTAGGGGCATGGGGGGCGATAAACTCGCTCGTTTGGCGAATCATATTGTGATGCAGCAAACATACTACCCTCTGTGGCCGCCGTCAGGCCTGAGCCTCGACGCCACGCTGTGGGCCGCACACGCGCAGCTGCCTTGCACCCCCCACATACTAGTCCTACCCTCGAATTTTAGATATTTCATCAAGGTATTGATCACTGATTCATATATTTAGTATATAATAAAGAGAGATAGAGAGAGATTCACTTGTTTGTTCTGGATAAACACAAAAAATACATGGGCATATTATACGTACAATTGCCAGCTCATCAATTCAGTTACGCAACATATCGATTATTCAGATCGTCGCAAGTCAAGAGCACCGCACGTCCTCATTATCACGGTATCAGTCAGTTTATAAGTTATATCAGGATTCATCATATATCAGTTCCAAGTTTTTCAGTTACTCATCAGATATTATCTTCCTACGAATATCTTGTACATAGGTCCTTCGAGCCGGACCTCACACAATATTGACCCGATTTTTTTTTAATTTCCAGTACCACATAAGCAATTGGAAAAACGAATATAAAGCACATGTTTTTTTTTTGTCTGCAGGACGTGAATGGCTGTGTGGTTGTGAATCCCGAACATCTCACGAAGGGCACTGGCGGGGGCACGTTCTCAAGGATTCTTGTCTCCAATGGCGACGACTTGCCGAAAAATGTTGCTGCACAAATCGTCCGTATTTAAATAATAAATAGCATTTTTTTAAAGCAGAATGTTTTATTTTCCAAATGACCACAAATACATCGGTAAACAATGAAAAATAACTGAAAGTAATATACATAAAAATTTCTAAAAATTTAAATTATTATTGTGGAATATAAATAGGGTCGTTCAAGCAAACGACGCCGCCGGGCGCCGACCGTAGAGCCATCTGTATACCCATGCGCGGGGAGTTCCCGGCGGACCTGCGCTCCTCAGGCTCAATTATTTGTCGGTACCTAGAATGCCAGAATAATTGATTATGTTAAAGATTATAAGCAATTTTTTTAAAAGGCGAAAAAAAAAATTTAAATTCTGAACTATCCAAGAAAAAGAGGCAGTTATTCAGGTTGTTACAAATTTAGAAATGGATTTTTTTGTCACCGGAGCATCTGATAGTTTGAACAAAATCTATTTGAAACATAATTGGAAAAAAAAATCATCAACTGAAGCGGTGTAGCGTCCAAATTAAGCAATTTGGGATATAGGTAAGCTGGATTAAATCATATTTTCGGCCAAGAGATCTTTTAGCTTTCGTTATATATATTATAGAATAAGGGAGGCAAACGAGCAGCGGGTCGCCTGACATTAAGTGAACCGACGCCCATGGACATCCGCAACACC
>DWLR01002623.1:0-15025 GCA_018246295.1 Papilio alexanor hazarajatica | reverse complement strand
TATTGGATCCCATTCTTCAGTCAACATCAAGTCTTATATTAATAACAAAATTAAAAATTAAACGATTAGTAATACAAGTTCAACTCAAACAAGACCACTATAGTCCAAAGTCCATTTATAATTGGAGCAAATATAACACATTGAATTGTCATAATAACAGTAATAAAAAGACTAGTATGTGCATTACTTAATCGCCATGACTCGACTTTACACTGATTTAAGTCTTGGCGCATGCGATCCCTTCCCCGCCCATAGACACCTGTCAACGTCGCACTGACAGACGCGGCGCGGAGTTACCAGTTCAAGTTTTAAACTATTGACAGCTGTTATCAGCACCATCGCAACGGAAAATGCTCAGTTTAAACAAACACACTACATGATACGCTTAAGTCGTAATTAGTATTTATTGTATTACATCGGATAATACGTAACCAACGCCTCATAAATATAATCGAAACTTTAATTTTATTGCCTTTGTAGGTAGCATACAATATAAATATTTAACAAAAAAACGATAGTAATTTTGTAATGAGTTTCATTACGTATCAATATTTAAAGACGATTTATGACTAGGTTAAATTTATTAAACGTGTTAGTTACTTTTAATGCTATAATTTAAAATCCGTGAATTTGCCATTTCCATTGTTACAAATTTTTAAATGTATATGTAATATAAAAGCTACATATAATATTTGTGACCACAATGTTATTGCTGTAACAATAATTGTATAATAATTGTATAATACAATTATTGATAATCGCTTCCACTTATGCTTTGCGCCACGACCGAGAGTAGAACGTAAAACACTGGCACCATATTCCGATCGAGAAAAGATAAAGTACATTTTGAGTAATTAGGAGTGCATTATCTTTCGTTTTGTTACACTTAGAAATGATTTCATGTCAATAGTATCATGAGATAGATAAAATATTTTCTTAGTAAAAATATAAACTGTCGAAGTGTTTTTTTTATGTATTTTTTATTGTTACTGTTGTTGAATAGCAGATTTTTTAATTTGATCAAAATACCAGTAAGGGCACATCTTTAGGTACAGTCGGGTACCTTGGTGGTATTTCACTTTAAAAAAGACAATCGTTTGAACGTTTCGTACGTCTTGAGACGTTGAACCAATAGAATGTCACTTTTAAATGTGTTAGGAGGAAAAAAGGTCGTTTAATGTTGTAATAATAGAGTATTCTTAAATAATAATCATTTCGTCTGAATGGCAGAGATCGTATAACTTCCCGAACGGAAAACAAAAACAGTGATGATAATAGTCAGGGGTACAGTGCAGATACGCCACAGATTTTACTTTATTTTGTTAAAACATCGATAGCACCTATTTGGTTATTTGTAAGAAGGAGGCGGAGTTTAGCTTGTCGCAAAGAACAAGGCATTTTTTCTGTAAGTGGGATACCGACAAGGAACTCGACTGTACATACGGTACGAGTTGAATAAACTCTATGAACTATTATTTAAAACACCATTAGTGTGATCTGCTTAAAAGCGCTTTGAATACCTGTGCCCTCGACTGGCGCATAGCAAAACTAATTCATAATGCTATTATGGGATTAAAAGAAATACATTCCTAACCGCATACTATTCTAACAACCCGGTTACAAGGGTCAAATAAATATAAACGTGTAAGTAATTGCTTATTGCCTATTGCTAATTTGCTATTTAAGTGGAATTCCACTTAAACAGATTTTCACTATCAAATTATGACTTTTGCTTATCACATCATCATAGAAACGCCAGAATTTGATTTTTAATAAGTAGAAATGAACTTATTAAAAATAAAATCTGGCGATGTGTCAAAGTGTACATTTGATTTCCAAAATCAAATAAATCGATTTATGAAAGTCGAATTTGAAAGTTAAAACTTTTACATCACAATTAGGTTTCTGATAGAGAGTATCACAATAAATATTTAAGGAATAGATTTAAGAATCTTTAATCTAATAACTTTATAACTTTTTAATATACAGATATCTTAAAAATTAACCTCTTATAATACTCGCATATATAATTGCACCTGGGCCATCTCTATTTTTTCTAATTAGCAGTTATTAGAAAAATTGTAAATGGGTCAATATAGCGGTTATACGCAATACAATTTAAATACAAATACTTCTCAAATAGAAGAGGCAACAGACAAAGCTTCCCGACAGTTCAAGTAATCGAAGTCACCGATGCATAAATCGTTTGAACTCAAACAATAGCGCGGTATCTGATATCGTTTCGGTATCTAAATAAAACTAAAGATCTGAATCGTCTTTAATATTCGTACGTGATACAAAAATGATATTTCACTTGATATTGTTTTGTTGGTAGTAACAGTTAGTTTGCAGTGCCGTAACGTTGTCATAAAACATGTTGTTATCTCTCTTATTTTTCTAAGAAAAAACGAGATAACAACATGATATATGTGAATGTTTCGCTAGTGCAAATTCGATCACGGTATGGTGTGTGTTTTAGAACACAAAGTTTACCATTAATTTTGTTTTGACAAAGCTCACTTAAGTAAGCAAAAATATTTACTTTTCTAATCTAATCAGGTAATAAATGTATGTGTATGTTTTAAGCAATTTAATATTCCTAAATACGCGGTGACCCGATAAACATCGGCAAGAAGGGCAAAAAAAAAAAACAATTGCAATTAGTTAATGTTTTTTTTTTAAATACAAAATAAATTGTACACAGGTGAAAGTATAGACTAGGTTTTGTTTAGTAAACTTTTTGAATAATTAAGGCTACCGATCTTAGGAGAAAATGCTTATTAATGTAAGGTAAGAAAGGTCTATCTAATTTGTCACTTCTCTAATTTGGGCGCTTCTTATACATTTCCGATTGATTAGTCTGATATAAATAAATATTTAATTTGTTTATTATTGAGCATTTAGCTACATTGTACTAAAATGAATCACGCCCTGTACTTTTACCAGTGTTTATTCGCTTCACTCATCCGCTAAGATATTGATCTAATCGATTGTCTCGTATTTATCGATATCGAAGACTCGTACTCGAGTATCCGCATATCGATAATCGACTATCGGTAGCCCATTTGTCACGAGTATCACGACTTAAAGCTGATCCTTAAATACGATATGAAATTTATTGAAATAGCTTTATATTTGTTAAATTCTATGAGACCGATATTATATATTTAATTAAATATTTTGCAAAATAAAATTCTATCATCAACCTTTGCGGTAAAAATGCTATTTCATTTAGCAGTAAAACTTTAACTTTCTAATAAACAGCATTTAGCAGTTTTAAAAAGTGTTAAATATTTCATGAAGGCGCTTATATTGTTTTTATTAATATTATTATTTTGAAACGTCTTAGTTTAGGGTACAGAGTGCGATATATAACATTGTAACCATTCTTCGATTATAAAATCTAAAGCGTAGTTAAAATGCTTTAAGTGTTTATACTAATATTTTTAATTTAAAAAAACGTATGTGTAGTTTATTACACCGTATACAAAGTTAACATTTAAGAAACGTGGCATTGTATGATATGTTCGTAAATTTTAATACAATCTCTCGATACTCAACGCCGCAATCTCAAGATGTATCAACAAATTCATGCGGCACTAACACCGCTCCAACATCGGTTGGGGACATTAAAATTCATCCCGCACGTCACTAAGGGCCGACTTAAACATTGCCTAACGCCGAGATACCGCCGATAACCATTAGGATCCCTTAATTTGTTCACCAGGCCCTTCACCTATCCCTTCCGTATCCCTTTACAAATCGTTAAGCGTGGAATTAACAACACTAGATGTGGCCTTTATTGCCAAATAAAATTTTAAGGAATTTCGTGCTTATATTTTTGTGTTTTTAGTTAATTTAAGTTAATCTTTATAGACTTTTGAGTCATTAAGTTACAAAGAGCCTGAGAAATATGTGATGGTGCGAAATAGAAAATTATATAATCTTAGTTTACTCATATTCAATCAACACGCTCATTGAATTTTGTTTTTTTTTTTATTATTTTATTTGGTTTCTTTGTAACGTACTTTTTTTACGTAACGTACTTTTTGTACGTTAATTGTAATGTACATATGTATTTAAAATGATTAATTTATTGTAAAATTCAAGACTGGGATCTATTACAGTCATAAAGATGGCTTAAATTGTTTTTGTTTTTAGATTTTAAATAGATGTGTATTGATGATATATGAACCGCGAGGTTTAGTGGAAATATGCCAATATGTTGCATCCATAAATATGTCACATTTCATTTCACTTCGCAACAGAAGTGTCTGCAAAGTAAGGAATTAAGGAAAGTAATGTTCTTTGATCTTGATTTATAAGTTTTTAAAGTGTCGGTGAGAGAAGTGTCGCTTGGGAAGAAGTTCTTAATAAGAAAAATGTTCAAACCGGCAATGAATTCTCTATATTTCGGTATGGTTTAGGGCACAGATTTAGTAAGTAATTTATTTGTAAGTAATTATTTATGTATTGAGCGTAACCACAATCAAATTGTAACTAAAACTCACTCAATACCTTACACAATTTAGTTTTTTTTAGATGTGTACGATTACAATGAACCTAACCTCACAAGTTCAGTACAAAATTGACGATGTGATTTGATATTACTTAGTACATGTTCATTGAATTAGAAATCAGTGTGAAAATAAAAACAATAACCAAAATTAATTTAATTATCCGTGACACATCCAGTTTTAGGTTTGTAGGTCGGTGAATTTTCAAGGGCGTAATGTCGCTAAGCCCTTTAGTTTGTGGCGTATCAGATGCGATATTCTAATGTTATTGTGGCCCTTAGAACAGAGATTGAATATCTCGCTTGATTTGTGCGCTTCCTTGTTTGCGTGTTTGTTCGGTTCTGTTTGACCTGGACCCTTCTCCGGTGCTTACGGCGGATTCGTTGTTAATGACGTGCTAAAGGATCGTAAGTACAGTTATGTTTACTAATAAATAAATTGTCAATATACCTTGAAGTATTGCTATAAAATACGTATAATACATAACACCGGTAACGCAGAGGGGTGGGCAGAGATTACGGATTTCAACCTGGTGCGTACCTGGCACACCATTTTCGCTTTTTCTACATACATACATCCGCATACAAACTGTCGGTTTCAGGTATTCATTATATCGCCTTTCTTTAGGATGTCATTGATTGGATCGATGTAAGTTTTTAATAAAGTGCACCATCACTTTATTGGGTATAGACTGGGTAAGAGAATAATATGTGTATATATAACCTTAGTAAAGAAACAAACGTCACTTGTATAAATAAGCTATTACACTGTTTTATATTTTCATCGTAAATTTTCTTATTTTGTGGAATTTGTGAGAGAAGTGAAAATTCAGTTATTACACATAATATGAATAGCTTATGCTTATATATATATAAGCATAAGCTATTCTGCTCTTTAGGACTGGAAACAGTCTCGCACGAATAACTATTACGGGTCTTTATTTCTATTTTTATATCCTTCCTCATGCGTCTATTAAAAATGTTTGATACTTGGAATATTTATCTATTAAAAATATAAAATTGTAATGTACTCGACTTCACTCCACTAACACATCGATAACATGTTTAAACCACATATATACCGAAAAAAAAAAAACAAAAATATTATTTAAATACGCCGTCTAAAATTGAGATACTCATGTAGAGTAGTAAAGCATGCATAGTTTTTTTTTTAATTTCAAATTATTAAAACAAGAATATCAAAGAAGATAAAATAGATTTCGTCACTGAGTCCCATCATAATTTAAAACAATTTAAATGTTAAGGCAAACATATAATTATAGATATCATCTTTAGAGCTTCTGCGTCTAATTTAATTAAATAAACTATGAGACAATATATTAATATTATGCAAGTAGCCGGACACATTTATTAAACTTCGAAATTTTACAAATTGCGGAAAAATTATGAAGCAGAATAAATTGGTGTTGTCTATTATTATAGAGCATAACCAGTTCAATCGACCAGTATACTGGCTACACTTTTTTCGCATTCAAATGGACCTCTCACCGACCAATTGTGAATTTCGCCAGTTTATAATCGTACTAGGCATATGATAAACTGCTGGCAAATTGTAAGATCTAACTTATTATATCTTCCGTAGAAACAATACAGTTCACAATTCGACAATTTGTCTTCGACAGTATATACTGTTGAGACGCGTCAAATTGTGAATGATTCATTAAATACACAATTTGTTGTTTAATATGTCTCGTCCGATTATAAACTGTTGAAGTTCACAATTGTTCGGTAACCATAGACTATTACATATATGATCGTACTTGACTGACAGGTTGGCGCTGTGGCAAGACACTTGCCTTCCGCGTCGCAGGTCGTGGGTTCGATTCCCACCCAAAACAAACATTTATGTGCATGAACATGTCAGTTTGTCTTGAGTCCGGATGTAAATACCACCGGTGGAGGAGCAGCAGCGTCCTTTTCTTAGTACGGTGGAACATACTGCGATCGCCAACCCGCCTGCCAAGCGTGGCGATTATGGCACATTCCCAATGATGCAGTCAATGGGGGATGCCTATGTCCAGCAGTGGACGATCATAGGCTGAGGAGGAGAACTAAGACATGAAAGAGCAAAGAAGTTTGAAGTCAAAAACGTGAGTCAATATTAATTAATTTTTCTATAAAAGAAATTATAATAATCGATGCAATTTTTATATAATAAGTAGTAAGTAATAAGTCTGTCCTATGATAACAGTTAATTAAATAAAACAATCGTTTGTGGAAGACTGTGAGCCGCAAACCAAAGGGTCAGCTTAACAACGATCCCCGACCAGAGCAAACAACCGCGGTATACAATAGTGCTGACTTGTGCAATAATTGACGAACAATAGGGTTGCTACACTGTAATATTTTAAACATCAATATTTTTGTTGTGTCAACACTGACATGTCTAATCAATCAATTAAGGTACATTTGCAATAGCAGAAAATAATATAAATAATTAAAATACGTTTTTGTGTCAGTAAGAGACTAATAACCTGGAATAAAACGAAGCCGCGGAAGACTTTGTATATGAATTCTGTTTTCACTGAGAGTACTAATTTTTTTATACTAGAAAGTGGTAAACGAGCAATCGGTCACCTACGTGGCCACTGTCCATAGGCATTTGCAACAAGCATTGTGAGTTGCAGTTACGTTACCTACTATAGACAGAGGTGGGATAGAGAGAAAAATTAACATTTCCTTCTCCTATTATTTATTTATTCTCTCCTTTCTCATTCTCCTATTACCTATTTCCCAATCAAATCCTCTTTCACTTTCCATCCTTTCCTTATAGGAAAAGGGTGGGAAAGGGAAGAGGGATAAAAATAGGCCTCCGGCACCTCACTCACCAGATAAAACGCAGAACACTTCTACTTCACGCCTGTCTTCTATGAGGTCGTGGTATTTCACCGGTCGAGCGGACCATTCGTTCAACAGATGTTGTTGCGGACTTTACCACTTAAATTATTATTGTACTTAGTTTGAAAATAATGTTACTAATAAAGTACAAATATTTGTCAAATGATATTAACATATGTATTTAAATGTGTAACAACACTAATTTATCCACTATGATATGACCCTCGTAAACCATCGAATATGGGGAATTTAATACAACTTGTAGGTACAATATTGGTCACTCTGAGATCTTGTTATTGGTCATTAACTGGTTGTTGCTTATCAAATCCGCACCGGGGCGCCGTCAGCGATCGTGTTCGCCGGCTAATTTGAATGTCACACAATATAACTTGGCTTTAACGATCTGGAATCGAAATCGAGAGATGTTTCTGCACTTTATTTTAAATTTTAGGGAGGATAGGTTTAAATACTGGTTATCTTGATGTCGATTATTTAGATATATCAACATCACTTTTAGTTTTACGACTTTTTAAGATTTGTTTTTCACAAAATTGCAATTTTTATATACACAGTTAGGTTACTTGGTAGGACATTAAACATTGAATATTTATTTCGGACCAGCACATTTCACATTTTTATCTACAAATCCTATAATTTTATAGGATTTGTAGATATAATAAACTGTATATCCTAATAAAAGTCACAACCAATCAAAAAAAAAAACTACCAAAGGAACTTAAATAAATTAAGGAATGAAGTGATAATGGTTCTGATATTATTTACATTTTATTAAGAGAAAATAGATTCTCAAATATATATATATAAATTAACAGTATGCATAAATGTAAAATATATAGTAGGCATTCGAGACGAAAACATGAAAATAACAGGAAAATATTATAAGTCCGTACATACATACATTATCGTATGTTGCTTATGCTTCTTGCAGTTAAATATTTAATTAAATATTTCAAAGTGGAACAAACCATTTACGTTCATATAATTTTATTTCAATTAGCTTTAGTTTATTTAGATATTACTTGATTTATATTTAGTAAACGTAGGATGAATAGAGAAAATGAAAAATTAAAACAGATGACGTATTTTGGGGTATTAACCACGTCCTTACTCATATGTAACGGTTTGGAAATAAAACCGACTAACAAATTCGAATCAAATATCACATTTTTGCAATCAAAATGACCACTAGACAATCAGCGCCTCGAGATCTATTTTGTTCTTACTGACAAAATTGAATCTATCATTACAAAGCCAACACGTTCGATTCAAGTCACATCATTGAGTCCCAACGTCTGACAGGAGTCTCCCCGCGTCTTGCCATTCTCTTGCAGCCAAAGTTGTGGCAGATAAGGCGACAAGGGCACAATGGACAGGTCCCAAGTTTGTAGGTACGGATTTGAAAGCATAGCGTCAGGTGCGGATTGAATGGCAACCTATATCAATGTTGAAATCGCTTTTCCTTTCGGATATTCTCGAATAATCGGATAAGTCCAATTTTTCAACAGTTTTAATAAAAATAAGAACTAATTATGTTAAATAAATTTAAAAAGAGATAAACTTTACATACCAGGAAGTTACCGGAAACTTACTCGAAATCAAATTTTATTTTTATCATTAGAAAGTTTTTAGAGAGTATACAAATAATAATAATAATAAAAAAATAGAAAAATGGGTCTCGATTAAGATTTGCCGAGTAAGGCGATACGGTAGTTTTGATATGGCAATAGAAAATTAATGGGTTGAGTCAGGAATTAAAATCTTTTCAAGAAACATAAGGCAGAATTTCAAGCATACCTTTTTCCAAATTAAATTCTCATTTTCATGAGATATCAATAGTTACACAAAAGTGTCCATAAAAGTTCAATTATTATACGCTATTATAAATATACGCCTAGCCTTTTAAATGTTGAAAATATCAGATGTGAACGCATTCCCAGGCTATGGCCCGCGTAATTGGTAGCGACACGTAATTCAATTAAGGCATCCCCAAATCCCAGCGGTGGGCGCAACATCGCCCAAAAATTTATCACATCTCGTGTGCCAGCTATTTGCATATCTCATACTGGGAGGACTCCCTCTACGGGTAAAATAACACAAATGGAATTTCGTAGTAATTATAAAATATAGTTAATTTACTGGTGCAAGTTGTGATTCTAATATCTTATACGCAAAGGACGAGATTTAAATCTTAATTATATATGCAATAGGGTCTATAATAAGGGATCAATTATTTTGCTTATTGCTCCTAATCAATGGCAAAATAATGATTATGATGATTTTTGTTAATTAATTTGAACAATTTTGTGTGTGTATTTTCCGTGAATAGAAACTAAAATGACGAAAACTTAGAGTATTAATATTATTTATGTTGACTATCCCTAAGTACACTATCTAATCTGAAAATGGCTACTTTACAGGTGACCATTTATAGTTGTTTTATGAAATATATTTCTAATTATAAGCTTCAGAGTTAAAATAGTTTTAGATTAATGTTATCAGTTGATATTACATTGATTATGATTTTGCAATTAGTTTGGTGGATTGCCCGACAACTAAAATCAGCTAAATTTTGATTTTTTTTTCGTTTTGGATAGTGTATTTAAGGATGGTCGATTTATAATTAAGGACAATACATACATATGTATACATGTGTATATGATAAGCAATCAAATGTTGTAAAAATCAATGTTTATTAAAGCTTCCCATTTGACCATTCAAACATTGGTAGATATTAAAAAAGTCAGATGCGTTATTATTAAAATGCGTAGTAAATGAGGGTGAGGGTTAAAGATGAGAAGGCGGTGTGCGATACACATCTGCGACCGACCGCACGGACGACGCTTGTGTTCACAATGCGGTCACTAACGCACTTGACGTGGTTAGTTGTGCTTAATATTAAGATAATTATTGATAATCTTAAGTAATTGTTTCTCGTTAAAAGTTAAAGAGGAAAATATAAATCTATACAAGTGTAATCTGTGACTTTAGATGTCTCAGAAAAGATTTCAGAATGGACTTTTATGGATAAGGTTTTCTCTGTTTTTTTTTAATGAGATTCTTAAGTTTCAGTCTCTCAAAGTTTGTTAACATACATAATTACTGAGGCGACAGAACATTAAGAAAACGTGTGCCTTATTTGTTAGTCTGCCAGAGGAGATTCGACATGAAAAAAAAAATTAAATAATACAAAAGCAAAGTCAAATTACACTATTTAAATTCTTTAGCAGGTTAAATTAAAAAAGTCTATATTTTTATTTTTATTTTATTACATTATTTTTGTCATTTTTTCTTGTGTTATATACTTTCATTCACTTAAACATGCATAATATACGGAGACTCGACTCCACAGTCAAACCATCGACATGGCTTGGTGGGTCAAAGTATATTTTTTTTTTACTTATTTTAAGCTGAAGACATAAATAATAAAAAAAACGTATATTAGTACACTACTAGCTGAAGCGAACTTGCATTACAACACACTTTTTATGCTTATATATGTTTATAGATTTTTTGGGCAAAAACTATCTTGGAAGTCCTCTGGTTTGGGATCGTATAGATCACTAAAATACGAAAATTTGATTTTTATTTGTAGTAATTAGATAACCTACCAATTGTTACATGATCAATTGATGAATGAAGATCTCATTTAAATAAATGTCTTTATAAAAAGAAGTTTGAGTTTCAAATACTACTAACATTTAATTAAAAAAAAGTAAAACCAAATGAATAACAAATAAAACGTAACAAGCAATTTATATGATTGAGAGGAGATTCATAATAAAAAAATTAATAAAAGATAGACAGTTACAGTTATTCTAATGCGTAACAGATTTTATCAGCAGCACTTGTCAATGTCTATCCGAAAGCCTATCAATCACAATCTATTTATTTTTATAACATTTGTACGCAGACAACTCTTTTTACTGTGTGTAATCTTTGTATTTAAATCGATTGATTTATTTAAACTATCAATCTACAACGGCTTCGCACAAGTAGCAATTACCATTTTTCAATCAATGTACAGAACACGTTAAAGAATTAATTTTACTTAAAAAAGAAAGTTTTATTTTCGACTTTGTTTCGTTAAAACAGAGCAAGAGATGCGCCGAAGGGACCTTGTTTTTACCTGACTGACAGAAGAGTAATGTTTTTGCCCGACTAACAGAAGGGTTATGTTTTGTCCGACTGACAGAAGGGCAATGTGTTTGCCCGACCGACAGAAGGGTAATGTTTGGGTATATATGTATATACATACATATATCCGTTCCATTGTGCGTTCCTGTTGCTTAAACGGATTGACCGATTTTGAAGAGCGAGGTGTCATTTGATTTGCATTGGTCCACGGAGTGTCAGCCGAGCTTATTAATTTTCTAAATTACTTACTAGTTAAATCAACTATTGCTTGATCAAAATGCAATGATATCCGATAGTCTATTTTTTATTTATAACTTTTATTAGATTTTGGCATAAGCTATTGTGTTCCCAGCCTTATATGTACGCTTTAGGTCAATAACTTCCTTTCACAATTCAATGTTTGGTACATTGCAGTGATTTAAAAAATTTGTGTTTTATTACACACATGAGTAAGATTTTCTTTTATTTTTTTTTGTTCAAAGGACAATATATACATTCAAATCAATCGGTCACGGTAGGGCGGGCGTAAAGTTAAATATTATATCGAATGTTTTATTGTGCATTGTTCTCAAGCGAGTAACATTAACGAGGATTTTATTACACTTTAATACTACTGTGTCCACACTTTACACATATTATCAATTAAAATAATTATTTTATGCTCCAAAATAAATAAATAAATTAAAATAGGCACTCCCCTCCGCTATTCACATGAGTAGGCAGATACTTTTTAAATCAAATTAATTTAAATATGTATTTTTATTCAATCATCTTGACGAAAATACAAAGATACGGAGATCCAGACAAAAAAAAAATAACGTCAATAATTATGCCGTGTAAGAATTGTATTTTTTTTTAGCTTTGGTTTTATTTCAGTAATCCACTTTACTGATCGCGTTTTAAACATTTCATACTTGTTGACCTTCACATAATTCACGCTTAGAGTTTTGTAGCCCATCCTCTACTATACTACCTGTATACTACCTCTTGAAAAGGAAAAATTAGCAGCCAAAACTCGTTAAAAAACTTTAAAGGAATGCACAACACACTAACAATTCGAAAGTTTTAGGACGTGTTATTTTCTCGTCCTTTTCATTCGAATCGTGGAATTGGCGACTCCGTCTAGAACTTTCACCTCTTTAATTATAGAAAATAAGTTGAAGGGGAAAATGATTCGTTTCCTTGAACTAATAAAGTAAAATTTCGTTTGAGAGTGACAGCACCATAACGGTATATTACGACCTAAGCTGAGCACAAAACGCCTGTAAACACACAGATTATCATCTGCTAATTAATATACTCTTTAAGGCAGACGTAGGTTTATGAACGCCATTAATTCCTATATTACTACGGCCTCTGGTTCTGTTAGTAATAAAACCACTAAAAGGGTCAACTTTTTCTGGATAACGAATGCGAGTGGTATTAATAAGTCAAAATAGTAACGGAGGTAGGCAGAGATTTAAGAAAACCATTTTCGCATGATCTAGACACGTCTGTCATCTTCATTGTTTAAACTTTAAACTATGTAAACATTTATTTTATTTTATTCTAATAAAATGAGAATAAAATAGTGATGTACTATTTATATTGATAAAAAAGAGAAGAAGTGAGAATTAATTCTAGAAAAAAGATTTGCGATTTTGCATTATTTTTAAAATATCGGTCTCTCTTTTACATGTAACAATATTATAAAGTACACAAAATAAAGCCATTTGCCGACAATATTAAATAAAACATCCTTTTCTTTAACGCGGTTTGTCGCAAGATGTTTTGAAATTTGTTCATTTGACACGCGCGACTATGACAAGGGTTCCCGCCGTTTCCAATCGGCAGAATTTCAATTTTCGCCATATTTGTTGTATTTTTTTTATTAACACAAATGTCGGCACTGGCGGGTGATTCGGTACGCATCTGTGATCAGTTTATTGCTGTTTTTGAGGTCCTTGTCCCTTCTGTTCGTCAATATTGTTTATCGTCTTGTACGTTTTGCATTGGGGTGGTGACAATTTCGATGTCATAAAATAAATTGACGCCTCAGATCTGATCAATACATATGCAGTCGTCAAGTCTTTCAATATTAACATAATATGTAAATGAAATGTAGGTCACGAAAATACGATTTAAGAGGTTTCTGTTGTGTGTAAAACTTCAAATAATCAATGTACAATTTACAACGCTAAACTTTTCATAGAATTATCGTCTGTTTATGGCATTTAATTTAATTCACCAAATAAATACAAAGTCATATCACGTCCATACATCTTGACCGTCCCTCGCACCACGCAATTTCATGCCGCATCACACCGTCTCCCAACTTAAGTGTTGTGCACTGAATTTGCCTTTTACATTTCAATGGATGCTGTACAAACCGATATTTTGGTCTACAAATTGCTTAGAATTTGCAAGTAATTCTATCACAATGGGAAGTTAATTTTGGTAGGAGAGGAATAAAATCTACGACGATTTCTTGCTTTAAAATGTTTAACAATGCAATAAATTAAGGAGGCTAAAGCTGGACCGATGATTTGCATTTCTCTATACCGATAGCAAATTGAATCTCAACATTGGGGGGATATTATTATATTTTTTCCCTTTTTCAGCTTGCTGTTGCAATGCAAAACCCAGATTTTTTCCGGCGTTTGTGTTACATTTTCAATAATTTCTCAAAGTTTTTTTTTTATTAAATATAAAATAAATGCCGAATACAATGGATGATATTTTAAATAACTAAGGAAATCTTTTGAAATTGTCGATGTTTTTTTATAGTAAAGGTGGCAAACGAGGAAGCCACTTAAGTGACCGCTATCGAAGTTGCAGATGCGTTGCCTACCTTTAATCCTCTGATGTAATGATTAAATCAACGATAGTATCATATGATCCACGTTAAAGCTTGACTAATATCCCATCTAATGGCAAGAGACGATGCAGTTTACATGTATGCGTTGTAATATTTAAACAATTTCCCAAATCAAGAACACAACATGGTAAGCAAAGGGTAAAACCCCAAAGGAAGATCTTTTACGTTAAACTTTATAAATTTTAAAATATTTGCCGAAACTTATTACCTCACATTACCTTATATAAAATGGTATCCATATAATACAATTTAACTTCATTATATCTCACATATTCCACAAAGTCACAATATTTTCGATGTAAATATAAAACAGTGGTAATGGTCGTCTTCTATTTGTATTTGTAGCCGATTTGTCTATCTCTATTTATTATTTATTTATAAAATTATTTAGACGATTGCAATTTCATCTTTATCTATCGCAGTATACAGGTACTTTAGGGTATAAGTCTTAGAAAATGTTTAACATCTTTGTTACTGTGGAAGGGCACACGATATAAAATACACCCTGTAAAACATTGATATATACTGAATGCATTATGCAAGCGAAAGCCACAAGTTATAGGAATGCGCGATTTTATTGGTACACTAGTTGAAACTCTTAACTTGTAAACTTGTGCCGTTTAATCTACTATTGAAAT
>DWLR01002622.1:0-15027 GCA_018246295.1 Papilio alexanor hazarajatica | reverse complement strand
ACTAAATTAATTCTAGTAGCATCTTAGTTTTAAATAATTTAAAACTATAAAAGATATAAATGGGTAAAATTGCGCGCACGCGCATGCATTGCGTGTATGTGTGTGTGTGAGTGTGTAAGTGTTCGTGTGTGTGCTCATGTGAAAGTGTATGTGTTTAGATGTGAGTTTTGTATATCACAGTGAAATATGTGAGGCGGAAGAACTACTGGACAGTAATGTTTTTGGTTTTTGGCTTGCAAATTAACAATAAATTATTTTGCAATGAGTTTTTCAATTTCTTCGTAAGTTAATTCCTGGAGAAAACTTTGACCACACTTTTACATTTGATATAAGGTAGGGGATACATGTTGCAAATTTTGTTTATAGTGTTGTAAAGGTGGCTGCTGAAACTCGGGTAGCTTCGGCTCGCCAGAGCAGTTTTGTCAACGACAGGTGGGCATACAAGATATGTACGACGTTTATGCTCTAGTAACATTGATAACATGAAATGGTTATCTAGTACACGTAAAGTGATGTTAAGCACACAGAGTTGTCGGACAGTGAGTACATATATTTCTTTATATAGCTGGGTAGCTGAATACCGATACGGTTTGTGAAGCATAACCTTAAAGACAGTTCTTTGTGCCCTCTCAAGGCGAAGCAAATGCGTTTTAAAAGTACCACCCCAAGCCGATATGCAATTGGTTAGGAGCGACTGAGCTAAGGCAAAATAAATAGTTTTTAACAGTGGACCAGCAGCTACACTTCTTATTTTTTCATTGGAAATATAATTTTACGAACACGCGATATAGTCACATTGATATGCTTTTGCCAACTCAGTGTGCTTTCGATATGTGCTCCCAAATATTTAACTTCTATGTATAGGAGGGCAATTGCAAGAGATACCTGGAGAATTACATCTATGAGCTTTAACATCTGGCATATAGGTTGTGTAGTAGAGTTAGCTGAGAAAGGGACAAAGTGTGTTTTAGAGACATTCAGCGTAAGCAAATTCGATGAGAGCCACTGCATCACATTACCAAGAGCATGTTCTGTTGCGCGGTGAGCAGAATCCCATGTTTCTCCATTTATGATAAGCACAGTGTCATCTGCATAGACAAGGATTTTGCAGTTTAGAATTGACAGCTAGCACAATCTGTTAATATAAAGTAGAAATAGGGTGGGACCTGGTACGCTACCCTGTGGCACCCCAAAGATTAGGTTCACGTCGTCGCTAATGTAGTTATCTACCTTGACGCGTTGGTTACGATTTGTGAGATAATTATGAAAAAGTTTTAGTGCTATATATCTTATACCTATGTTCTCTAAGCCGCGTAGAAGGATGGGGGTAGAGATCGTGTCGAAAGCTTTTGCTAAATCAAGGAATATACCTATAGTTTTAGTCCTTGAGTCAAGATTATTAACAATTCGACTTGTCAGTTCAAGTACAGCATCCTCTATAGATCTACCTCTCCTAAATCCGTATTGGTTTGGGGCAATTATGTTATTACGTTCAAGATAGCTAAGCAGTCTTTTGTTCAGAATCTTTCCATAATTTTGGATTATGTAGTGAGTACCGATATAGGCCTATAGTTCTCGATAGGGTCTCCATATCCACCCTTAAAAACAGGGGTAACTAATGCCTTCTTAAAAGTGTTCGGAAAATACCTTTGGATATACATAAATTACAAATGTGAGTAATTGCTGGAACAAGTACGTGTTTGGCAGATTTAATGACAGAGGCTGGTATTCCATCGTGGCCTACTGCACAGTTATGTTTCAATTCTGTAATCACGCTTTCTATTTGCGAACAATCTGTATCAAGTAACACGAACGAATTCCGTAAAAGATTGGTTACACAGTAATATTCAAAGTTTGGATGACTTGTACGCTGCCCCTGCTCAACGCGCTGAGCTAGTCTCGCTCCAATATTTATAATATAGCAAAGTATTCATTTATGGCATAAAATAGCAAAGTATTTATTTATGGTATTTGCTGACGAATTCGGATCGTCGAACATATTAAGTAGTTCACTAGTGTAGGCGAGGTGTTTTTGTAACTAATAGTCTTTATGATATCCCAAGTAGCTTTGGGATTACCATTGGCTTTAAGTAGTTCTTTTCGATCAAAATCGCGTTTAAAACTTTTCTGATATCTGGTATCTGGTATAGATATCTGGTATAAATTACTTTTGCAATAAGGTCTATAGGGTTTTGCATTGCCTTTTTGTGAAGTTGGTCTCGATTCCGAAGACACCTCAGGAGACCTGGAGTCACTCATGGTTTAATAATCCGCTTTCTGTTGGGGACTTTTCTTTGTGTGCTGTGCTGATTTATTGTATTTGTTATGATGGCAATAAGCTGGTCTGTGCTAGTTAGAACATTTGTAAAATCAGAAGTTTCTAAGCAATTAATGACGTCAGGAATGTTTAAATGTCGTATCATACTTTTTGGTTTTGCAGCATGCAGAGGATTTCGCTCAGCACAAAACAACATATAGGAGCGTGATCAGTAAAATATGATTCCAGTACCAAAGTTTTTCTTAGATTACCTAACTTCAAGGTCACTGGGCTAGTGAAGCCTCAAGTGCTTGTTGCTAGTCCTAGTGTGTGAAATGTTCTCCTTAAGTATTAGTATGGGACATCATGTATATTATAAAATTTTAAATATCATAAAACCAATAATAAATGAAAATAGTGAAAGGGCTCAATGAGACGATTGTTCATAAAATATATGTAATCTGTATGATTTTTGAGTTATGTAACTGAAATGTGGACTGATGTGAAACATAATTAAGTACCCATACCCAGATTGATTCTTTAATTAACCAATTTAGAGTACTAACAATTGACAACTGTTTTAATAATCCAGTTTACGTACATTTCAATAAATGTGTATGTAACGTTTTGCTGCAAGTTCTTAACGGAGTTCTGTAAATTAAAACGCCATCAATTAGTTATTCCACTAATACGGTTCTTTACGGACTGTTGAGTTTAAAGGAAACCAGCGTAAAATACAAAGTTTCCGTTCTATTAGTTCTTGTAAAGTAAGTCTTGGAAGCATTTTGTCATGTTATATAAGTGATTACTGTTCTCATAAAGTCTGGTGTAAAGTACAAAGAGTGCTTCCGAGATTTATCGCGCAACGAGTGCGGGTGCACCATCACAGTAAATATCCGTCTCACGCTTCCACTTCCTCTGAACTCTTGCCTATTGATTTATAGCGGGGGGATTTTAAAAGCTAACTTTTTATAAAGCATCTCGGGGGCCAGTTGTTCCCAACTGTCTGCGGCATCTGGCTTCTTTACTTCACTTTTTACTCGCCGTTTTCCACAAGTTTGTTATTTTAAACTTTTCGCCTAAAATTATGTTAAAGAAAGTTACCTAGCTAACGTCTTTGCGATAACTTGTATATAGAAACTTGTTTAAGAATTGAACAAATTTTGTTTTCTTATAATTTTATGGGATAACTTTATATCACAATTTTAAAAAGCTATGATACAAATGTTCTATCTATCTGTGAGCTAATATTTTATAATAATTTCAAAGCGTAACCTCAAGTAAATAAATCTTTCACATTAAATAATATTAGTATAAATTGGATAGCTATGTATTTGTTAATTTTGCATTTTATGACTCTTTTTGATTGATATCAAAACATGATGATATTTTGATATCTATCTATATCTTCAAATTAAAGTGAGTATAAGCTACGATCGTTAAAATATTTTCGTACCAATATAATCGAATGTAGCTTTATTAGAATTTGCGCTTAATGTCAGTTGCTTAGGCTAACACCGTCTTAATTGGCCATAAATTTAGTTGAAGCAACTCGACCAGTTCTTGCCTTTACGATACGCTTACTCTTGTAGATCTGTTATGTGTCTGCCCCTACACGGTGACGTGGATAATGATGTTAACTATTTAATGATTTTAAATTAGTCTTTACATTTGAACTTATTTCATAAGAAACATACTTGGGTTGGTTCCTTTCTCACGATAATTATTTTTGTTTGTATATTTTGTTTTGTTTGTTTAAATAATTTAATAATTCATTAAATACACAGTTCATCGTATCCATAATATTCATCGAGCTTGTATCGAACGGATGAATTATGATATTTTGATAAGCAACAGTTACTCCGCCGCCTCCATTTGACAAGGCGATAAAGCACAGTAACTAATTCGTGTTCTATAATTATTTGACTTCGTATCTCATGCTGTTGGAGTCGCAACATTTCATTTAATATTGGAAATCACAGTTAATGATGTTTATTTATTTATCTATTTTTCATATTATTGCAGTAGAAAGCAGCAAAATAGAGGTGTGTAAAGAGTTTCTATCAACCCTTTTTACCCTAACCTCCCAATATCTTTCATTGAATCCTATAAAAATACCTTAGTATCCAGGGTTGAAAATGATTTTTTTAAAAGAAAAGTAATATAAACTTTCTAAGTAAGTAAACACAAATATGGTGTACCATATATTGAATAAAAATGATAACGAATAATGATGTTTGCCTTGTAATCATTTTATGATAAAAATATTGGATGTGATACATAGTCCGGTTAATAACAATACTAGAAAACTTCCTTCGTCACTGATTTGAATAAACTTTTACTACGAAATTTTTTAAAATTTTTATTTCGCTGGTTCATTGTTCTTTTCCCTGTTTCCAAGCTTTAGATAACAACCTGGTGTAGTGGTAATTAGAAGCAGAGATGAAGCAAAAAGAGTCCGTGATATACGCCCTCTTACAGTTCAAGGGGTGAGTAGTATAATTAAGGGGAAGAATAACATGCTTTGAACTAGAGCTAGACAATTTTCAATTATTTTTATTCACATTTGAAAACGTTTGTTTTATCTCCACTTGTAATAACGTTGTTGTTACACTTAAGTGATACCTATTTTAAATTAACTTAGCTACTTATAATTTTGACTCTCTTTATTACCGTCTTTTTCTAGTGTAATTATTTCTTTCAACATCCATTAGAATGAAGCAGCGATCGTTTTGTTGTGTACACGTCCACTTAAAATACTCACAGTTAATACCGTATGAAAATAAACGTCTACGTTAATAATAATAAACCAAATTATTACTTACTAAATATGGATGATTGCGTGTGGATCTTAAACACTGGAACGGGAATAATAGCCATTTAATAGTACGTACTCGCTGTTCTCGCTAGCGATTCAGCTCCCGTACATCGTAACGGAAGTCGACTTCTAAATACCGTTCCACGACACTTAAACGTGCCAGTTTCTAAGATCATAATCTAAACAAGTCCAATTGAAATCGATGGAGCCAATAAATTTTTATTTGAACTTATTGCGACGTTGACTTTGTTCAGTATTTATGATTATCGTTTACAATACACCGTCTGTTTCAATCGTATTTTAATGTAAAATACCAGAGTATATTGCTCCTTTCCTTAAAATATAGTATAGTCTCTTCGTAAGTATATCATACATATGCAGATTACACCTTAATCCAGTTGAGAATTTCTAAGCAAGTCATTTACATTTTGAATCGAGGTGCGCCGCCTTAACAAGACTAGTGTAAACCGTACGACGCTAGGAAGGATTACCTCACTTCACGCGTCGCGATGCGCCTCTTTGCCCCCGGGGGAACGAGGAGCATTTATGGTGTTTGTGTCCCGCTCGTGTAATTCTTTCAGGCTTGTTTGCCTTGGATTAAACCCATGTCTTCGCTTTTAGCGCTACCGTTTGTTTAGCCGCCTGTGTAAATATTTGTCAGAATATTTCGTCCAGTTACTTCCACGCCTATGGATCCCTTAATTGCTCTTCTTAGATTATAACTTCTAAACTTGCTTGGTTTAGTCTTGTTATTGTCGTAAAAACTCTTCTGTTCCATTAGTGTTAAATGATAAGCCCCCGTCTTAAATCATGTGCTTCGATTCGATGCAGGGTTTGCAGCTCTCTGATAATATCTTCATCGCCAATAAAGATCAAAGGAAATGCCTCAAAGACTCAGCCACTGAGCTCCGAGTAACTGTACATTTGAACTAATGATAGTTGTTCACGTTTTAATTCGATGCATCCGAGTAAAAGTCTTAGCTCGCATCACAGATGAGATTCCTCAATGATTTCTGCGAATGGATTCCATTGTATCTTATCAAATTATCTTAAATATTCTCGCAGTTTTATATGGAAAGCTTAGAAAAAATACAGTATTTTAAAAGCTATTTTGAGTCATTTTGTATTTTTGAAATAACGTCTGGCCTGAGATTTTCCAAACGTGTTTTGTCGTTTATCACTTTATACAAATAAATTGGTACGTCGGGGGGCAAAATTAGATTAAATGGTATTGATCCGTCTTGCCTATTACATGTAAAATTCAAATGTAATAACTATTTATTATGAGCATTTACTACTTGCAATGTTTAACAACGTACTACAACCAAATGTTAAATCCAATATTCCAGTGCGCGTTCACAAATAAATTGATCGCATCTCAGGCATATAGTAAGCGGAATAAACTACACGTCACAACTTGAATCAGATACATAGCGAAACAAAACCATTGGGATGTCCTCCTTACGCCTTCGTTGTTCCTACAATTGCATGCTAGTGGTTGGTTGCGGATAATTTTCGCATTGCGGCTATCGAATTCGGTGTCGATAACGCTTTGTAACGGTCTCTTTGTATTGGAATTGCATTCTACTAGTTTTCCGTCAATTTAAATCTACTCTGATACAGCTATGCATCGCGTTATCTATATTTGCATTTATTGCTAAATGGAGTTGTCTATTTCGTAAATATTGTAGATAAATAAATTGACAGTCACGATTACATTTACTCACAAACAATACACCCCCAGATTCGCTGGGATAGATAGACAAGAAATAAATACCTAGACTAGGTTACTCGATTATGGAGATACTTTTAAAGAGATAATTTTTAAAACCGGTTTTGTAGTTTTGAGTTAACCCTATACAAAGAATCATTATTTTTTTCTCTACAGTATTATTGTAAATAATAAAAATAATAAGAAAACTGATCAAAATTAAACTTTATTAAATGCTTTAGCTGATATTGTGAAAAAGGTTCATTTTTATTTTATTATTTTTAGTTTAATATTTCTAGAATTGTCATGTAGATGACGAAATTGTATTGGTAGGCTTCCTACAAGATGGGCCGACGATCTGGTTAAGGTTGGGTAAAAATACTGGATGTAGATAGCGGATCTTTGTGGTGTTTCATTCGCCTGCATCAGAAGAGGACATCCATTGACTGAATAAATGAATTCATTTCATGAGATTTGATCGAGTTAGCCCAAAAATCAATGATCCCAAAAATGAAACAAATATACAGTACTGGGCATGTATATGAAAATCAATTGTCTTATTCTTTTTTTTTTCGTAACTAGATTTGAAATCATAGAGCGGCTCACGGTCAACGAATCATAGATTTGATTGATTATCCCAATTCAAACACGCTTCGTTAGCAACCGCATCCATGCGCACATCTGTCGCATGCTCCACGTAACTTCTGAGACTTACAAAAACCGACGAGCCGTGTCAGAGGGAGAGAAGGTAATGGATATTAATCCTGAACGAGAGTGAGACAGTGCTAAATAAATTCATACCTAACGGAGACACGGCTGTCTTTCAACTTCGATGAATTTCAGGGGAATTTGTGTAGTTTACAATTTATAAAAGTATCTAAATAGACAAACTTAATTTCCTTTTACAGATTATTATCTTCGTTTTAAAATATTTGTAGCTTTATTTCTGTGCATCTGACCGAGGGTCGTAGATTTGTAAAAGCTATTGTAAAAGGAAATTTATATTTGTAACGATAATTAACTGGGAATCTTATAGTAACATTTTGTGGACGTGTATATCAAATTCCTTTATTTACATTATAATATATTGAACACCTTAACTTTAAGGATTTGTACGTGAACGTCTGAATGTTAGATGCTGTTAAGGAAATGTTCTATGGATGAAAAGAATTCGCGTCAAAATGTACAGGAAGTGTTTACTTTGGCTTCATTAAAATGCAGGCCCATAACCATTTAACGTACGGTGCCAGTTTTCTTGTTCCAAATGTATGCTATTGTCTTCGTTGAGATATAAAATACCGATATGACCCTACGACGTCTTCGTTGCAAGAAATATTCAAGGGATACGGCCCACACTTTTAATAGAGGTTACATCATTTCCACACAATGAGAGCGCCGTCCACACCCATTCTCTGTCCGTATGATTTGAAATTATAGCACCGTTTTATTTGCTCTCGTAGCATTTATATGCGGTCGCCGAGCGCACAATGTGCCACAATATTATATGTTACGGCACCTTCATACATAACGCGGTCCGCGCGATGTGTCGCGCGTGTGTCGACGCGTGGGCGGTAGGAGGCAGGCTCGAGCAGTAATTTAATCCTTAATTGTGTTCCTATTTAATTTATTCGCAGCATGATCAAATTTGGTACGTGTTTGTGACCATTTAAATCATTGTAGCGGCGGCCTGATTTAATTCAACTTTACATATCTCCTCTCATACCGAAACGGTCGACGCCGTCGCTATTTTATTTAAATTCACCTCTGGAATTGAATGCAGAGAGCCGACCAGCACGGCAATTATCATGATTAAAGGATGGACGGGAATATATACATTCAACATTTTATTATGTCAGTATAGTTACTGTATTTCAATAAATTTTGAATTTAGTTAATCGTTTGAAACGACCGTAAACTCTAATGTACCATTATTGTTAATTCATTTATTAAAAATGTATTCGAAATCTATCTTTTACACTATTACAGAACATTCTTTAGTTTTAAACATATAATTTAAAGATAGTTTAAGGATTATATTGTAATTTCATAATTATAGTCGGTCTAAAGGAAAAGGTAGAGTTTATAAAAAAAAAGTAACGACGCTATAATGTTACATCAATAAAGTAAATTGGCAGGATGTGTCCATAATACGTAAATGGACCAACGTCGATTGCCTTGCATACATAAACAGCCGTGTTTAATACATCTATTTTGAATTTCTGTCTTTAGTTCTTTAAAAATCGAAAGGGCAATAAATTTGTAAAACAACAGACTCGACTCTAAATTATTTTCTATTTCACTTTTAGAAGTGAATTAATGAATTCTCGCGCACGTTTCCTACTATTATTGAGAGACATTTTATAGCCTTGTTCAAAAGCCGAGATAAAACAACGCGGTTTGTCGCAAAAAGTCCGAAAGGAGAAGTATCGACAAAGATAATAATACCGATTCTGTTGAACGTTGTACTTTGAAAATAAAGGTGAGCTATAAGAGTCCATATTTCATGAAAAATTCATGTTGTGACCGATGCCTAATGATCTAGAGGCGAACTTTTATTGCCATCGGGGACATATCTCTCACCAATCGCTTATTCTGAATCATGACACGTTCTTAATGCTCTGTCGTCTTGCTTAAATTATAATGAAAAAAATCTATAAATAATTTCAATTCTTTATTGTTTTATATGCTTAAAAATACAATCAAATAATCATGACGCCTGGAACCCAAAGGGGTAGACTGAATGCTAATTTAGATTTTTTGAAAATTCGTCACGAACCGCCATCTACTCATACAGCATTGATAACAAAATTCGGGTTCAAATGATTGTTAAAACCAAATGCAGCATTTTTTTTTAATTAAATAAATAATCCTCCAAAATTATACATCAAAGTCACAATGTATTCCATTAGTTTTATAACTTTATGTCAAAACAAACTTGGAATCACCCATGCGTAATGTAAAACTAGAGACTGCATACCGCTTTTAAAAGGTAAGCACTACTTCATTTCATTTTATTTATGTCTCTCCGTATCCAGTAACCTACTTTTCGCTAAGAACAGGGCGGAAGCTGAAATTGAATTTCTACTTGTAAAAACGGACCGGTAATAGAGTTTACCTTCTCTACATCAAATGAAATAACAACTAACGTACGGAGAGTGGAGACACCGCACACTTTTGTAGTGCATTGTACCTTCTGTGTACTTCATCGATTTTATAAAAGTTTGCTTTACAATTTTTTCTTTTACCAAAATTAGCTATTTTCAGCTATTTCGTTCGCATCAAATAATTACTTCAATGCAATTGTATCTACTTAAGTTTGTAACTACTTAAATTAAAACATGAATTTTGCCTTTTCGCCATTCATCTCATCTACTTTGGGAAATTTTACAAAAATATCTTCCCTTCCCTCCCTTCCCATTATGAATAAAATTTTCAAAAATTACTAGACAACTATTGAAATTTCACGTTTCCAGGACCGATAGTTTACAGTTGTATTTATAATTATGTCAGTCATATTCTTTGTTGTATAACATGCTCAAAGAAACCGAAGTTAACGATAAGTTTAAGTAGATAAGTGAAAATGTAAAATTATGTCGCAAGTTGACAACATAGTGAGCAAGTAAATCATTAAACGTCCACAATCCTCGTCGAAATGGACTTTACTCGTTGCTTTTTAATATCGGCTCGCATCAAATACAGGTACACTGCGACTCGAGTTCTTGTTACATCTTCGACTCGCGGTATCTGTTCCCTGCGGAATATTACATTTTTTTCTCCTCCATTTGGCGCGCTGGCTTAGATTGTATTTTATCTTTATGAGAAATCATAATTCATACTGTTTTTGCTTGTCTCGCTGAAAAACATTGTGTGGTGTTTGATGTTTTTACTGTTTGTACGTCTTTTATTTTGTGTTATATATTATTGGCGACAAGAGAATTATTCGTTAACAGTAATGCTATTTTTTCCCATAATATGTGTAGTAGTACTAAGTGTCTTTTGGCTCTAATAAGTTAATAATATCGTTCTGGTAAATGTTTCTTGGTTTTAAGAGCAACTATTATAAGATTCCAGAGAATTCGCATAGTGAATTCGCCCTTTCTCTTAAGTTCGATCTCAAAATACAGGAGGAGTTCATTCTTCATAGATCGGAACAAAAATTATAATTTAAAAAAGGATACTTAAATACCTCGATCTTCGCCGTGACCGTGGCTACTGTTGTAAAGCGTTCGAAAAGACACAAATTAAAACATTAATTAACCGCGATAAAACCCGTAAAATTAGTTTAATTTAAATGTCTAATAGTCGCGTAAATGTAAGAAATCATTATGTCCTTTGTGTTTCATGCTATCACTGCCATTATCATTTTGAGTGATGTCCAACAGTAGCCTAAAGGTAGTAGGAGTCTAAAGGTGGATATGATAAATATTAAGCGAAAAATAAATGGAATTAATGTATATGTTGTCCAACGGTGTTTTAGTATGCATGGTGAGATGCATCCTACCTTATCGAATACTTCGCAATTATAATTTTACGTTTTTTTTATGTTTACTGATTTGAATAGACGACAAAACATAACTATTTAAATTGATTATTTGGCGTCGGTAAGTTTTAAGTTATATTTGTTTTGTATGAACTCTCGATTTGACCCGCGAGCGTGGTCTGCCGCTACCCACAAAACAAAATGATAAATGAAGATCATCGGTAGTTACGCCTTACATAAATGCTGATGGATTGATTGTAAACGGCCATGTGTGTGTCTATCAATCGATTAGTTCATGCCTGCGCGCAGCCCCGGGCTGGGATCATGAACGATTATATTTAATAGCCTTTGTTACTTTTTTAAACGTAGGTATGTCAGATCCTGGCTGGAAATGTGATCTCTTTTTGTATTCCTCTTTTTAATCGTCAATATTTTGAAATACTTATGATCATATAGTAACTTAATAAAATGGCGGTAGGTTGACTAAACATTTTTAGAAGACTTTTTCTTAGCACTAAGTACAACGTGATTCCAATAAATTTCAATATGCTCACGATATGAACACGTAACTGATTCACATTAAGGTTTTAAGTTTAGAGATATCATTTTTCACCACAATTTAGTTAAAAGTAACGGTTGCTAACTATTTATCAAACAAAGTCAGTCTTTGAATATATAAATTTGAAATTCATAATCAACTTTTGAACTTTCCAATCCATTCATTTTTCTTCATCGCTTTCTGTTCAACGGCATCCAAAGTCAAATAGGAAAGATTAATTAAATAATATTCAATAAGCGCTGTTTGATTAACAAAAGAGTAATCTGCGGCGGCATCTTACACAAATACGAGCCCACTCGGAGTGCTGTTTTCAATCACCGTCGTTCATTATTCACTCACTTCCCTTTGCAGTTGCCGAAGTACCTACATTCGCCCGTTTTGTTTTGTTTAACTTTCATATTTCAAACTCTTGGAGACGGCGTCGTGCGATACAATACTTAATAATTGAATTGGTTAAACGTTCTTTGTGGCGTGTATTCGGAATGCGAAAGTAGAATTCGGTACAGTTAGAAGGAAATATAATTTATTCTAATTGATATCATGTCAAATTCATTTTAGTAGCTGATTGTTCGGATGCTGGCTTTAAGTTTTATAGTATGCTAGTAATGAAAAATGATTTGCTATTTGTAATCGACTCTAATAAGAGGAGAAAGTTTAATGATTGTCGCATTTATTTACTAAAATTTTGAACTGGTTTTTTTTCTCTTGTTTTATTTTAGAACGCAACATAAAATATGATATTGACTAACAGAGAAACCATTCATAATACAAATATCCATTAATAAGCATAGGCCCATACAAGGAGGATTTGATCTATAGTCATCATGCCATAGGCTTTATAAATTCAAAGATGAATATTATTAACTATCCGCTAGAAATTACTTACTATTCTAGCGTAAATATATCCTATGACAGATATCAAAGGCACTGCCACTACTGGTCCATTGCTTGCTGCAACAGTAGTTGTGGGGGAGTCTATTAACCTTATGTATCTTTACAAAGAAGTAGACTTTGTACCGAGTCTAATACACTCGATAAACAAAGCATAAAAATCCAATATAGACGTATTACATTCGACGCGCCTCTCTCTGCTACCAGCGCAACGCTCTCGAACACATTTTTTGTTGTCATTAGCGGACGTGAAATAACACTTCTGTGGCGTTGTATCGTGATCCAAAAAAAAAATTGTGTGAAAAATTACGATGATTACATCTAATAACGGCCGGCCGGAGTGGCCTGATGGCCCTCGCTAGAGATTGGCGTCATTAGCGGCAATGATATTGACCTAATAGTGTAATTTCTTTTTCTTCGCTGCTACCGCTTTACATTATCTATTTGAATTGCTTTGTGTTATTGAGGTTAGAAGGATGTGACGTTTATTTTCTACGGATAAGCTTTTTATATGACGCCATTTTCTATCTAGACTGAACTGTAATTTGGATTTAGGCTGATTTTTTTTCACAATTTAGTTGCATTTAAAAGACTTTATATCAGTATTTTATTTGTACCAAAACAACGTCTTTAACACTTTATATAATTACTTACATCAAGTATTAAGAAGGAAATGACATTCGTTTGTGGCGATCTAATAAAATTTCATTGCTTATCCGCCACGTTGATGAATTGCATAGGTTATAGAATTTTTGAATTTAAATTTACTTCGAGTTCTTTGTTGTTCTTAGTAGGGAGTAATTTGTAGTAAAATAAATATTACTGTCTGGAATTTAAAAAAAAAAATACAAAGCTTTCTTATTGTATATGTGTACTTTGTGTTTTAAGCCTTAGGGATATTGTACTCATTTAGAGTACTAAATCGAACTACAGGTTAAACATCTATAAATGTAACTTTCAAGAACTCATAATAAATATATTCAATATAATTTTCAAATAAATCGCATGTGCGCAGATATTTATGCCCCATTGGCTCTATTTGGTTAATTGAGAGTTCAGAAGTACTGCTTAATGATCTGTAAATGATTTTAGTAAGTTGTTCATTCTTAATATGGAATTAGCGGGACTGATATAAATTGAAATTAAATACAGGGTAGGCAACGATTGCTGATTCATAACATATTCGATCGTCTGCTACAAGTACCTTGTTTCATTTTGTAATCGTAGGAGAGTATCCCCGTGTGGTAACGATACTAAAAAATAATAATTTAAACTATAACAATAACTCTCACTGTTATTATTATTAGTATTATTAGTATTTCATAGAGCATACAGTACAATTGAGTAACATTCTTCATCATTATAATGAAAGTGAGTCATTTTTTTTTAATAAAATTCATAATCGTGACCTTTAAAGGAGTCCATTTAGAAAGTTAAAAATCACTATATCAAGTAAGTCGTGAGGGAAGTTGACGTATCCGAGCCACTGTAAAGTACCAGGCCTCGAGTCTGCATTGCCTGCCCCATTGGCATATCAGGCAATTAAAACGACCGGCCGACGGTAAGCAGATGCGTGTCACTTTTATCAAACACATTAAACTCGCTGCTCGATTCGAACATTTATTCTCATCTTCTTTTTGTCCTCTCGAATATAAAACCCACTTCGGACTCAGATAACGAGTAATGTATTGGTGTCCCGTCCAATAATTAAATGTCCCTTTTTGTATAGTTCCGTGTTTCATGCAATGTTAAAGTGCTAATTAAGAATTTCGAGATTTATCGTGTCATAGAAACATTTTGATTTGGCAGACCTGTGTTGACAGGTCATTAGATAAAATAAGATGCCTTGACATGACTCATTTCAATACATACCTGTATTTCATTAAAAAATATACAAATTTTAATTATCAAAATATTAGTGTCAGTCTAAATAAAATAAAAAACTATAAATTCGTTTTGAAAGCAATCGGAGTGATATCTTTGCCACTACGATCGTTTGTTTACAAACCTCGATTGAAAAGTTGGGTAGCAGACAAATCGATGGTGCCTCTTATTAGGTTAATTCGTATTTCGCATAGACATCGTTAACCTTGTTATTATTATTATTACTAAGAGTAGGCACAGATAACGAACCTATCTATGAAACACAAAATGGACATTCTTTATTTGCGTATATTTACGAAGTAACTTTTCAGTTTTTGGTTTCTTTTCAGTTCTGAGTAAAAAATCATTTAGTACATCGATATGACAGGGTGATAGCATTATGTATAATATACATACACACAGATATATATATATATATATATATATA
>DWLR01002621.1:0-15030 GCA_018246295.1 Papilio alexanor hazarajatica | reverse complement strand
ATATATATATATATATATATATAGCAAACCGCGTTAATGAACTGTATTTAAATTTAACCTTTTGTGCAGATGTCCTTGATATGTATTCGGTAACAACTGAAAGTGTCGCATCAAGGTTTATTGTTACGTATTGTATGTACAGCTGTTTGTGAGTTCACAA
The DNA here is from genome assembly GCA_018246295.1 of Papilio alexanor hazarajatica. NCBI lineage: Eukaryota > Metazoa > Arthropoda > Insecta > Lepidoptera > Papilionidae > Papilio > Papilio alexanor. The sequence goes on along the minus strand of DWLR01002621.1, from coordinate 14,870 downwards.
ACAGCTGCACATAGTTATGTGTAACCAATGTAGGCACAGTTTAGTGAATGTACTAGTCTCAACTTCGATTCCCAGTCGAAGGAAATGATTATAAAAAAACCTCTAACATTTAATACCAAGTCCTTGTTACCTGTTATTTCTTGCGATTAATTTCCTCTTGCGAACCATTGCCACTTCATCCTTTTAACATTAAGAACTTTAAACACATGTCGTCTATTTTCGTTCCCAGTCAAATTTCTTTCGTCCGTATTCTTTGCCTTAGGGAAACGCCGTAGCTTGCCATCGCTCTAAATGAATCAGATCATCGCCTGTATTGCTCAATCATTTTAATTGTAATAATAACTATGTTTTTAATATATATTATATTTGTCCTCAGAATAGCAAAGAGCAAAATGACGGTAGCCGAGAAAAGTATAAAGATTTCACATTCGACCATTCGTACTGGTCTTTCGATCATGGCGACAGTCACTACGCATCACAAGAACAGGTAAGTTATAACTATTTTATTGTACACTTTTATGCAAGAAAAAGGTTGAACTTAGACAACAATGAAAACAAAAACCCTGCACGAATGTGCAAAAAAAAGCAGCAGTTAGGGAGGAGTGGAGGCATCTAGTCAAACGGGTCACTAAAATTACATGATCATCACGACCAGTCTGTCAAGACTGCAACGACAGATAAGAAGAAGAAACACAGGGGGGATAGATGAAGAAAAAAGATGGGTAAAAAGAGACAGAAAGAGACGCTAGGTGAAGCGAAATCCAAGAGACCTTTTTTTTACCTGATGTTATGTGAAGTCGTGATACTTCCTCACGTTACCACTTCGAGTTGGTCTGGTTACCGTTTCTTCGCTTGGCTACTGTTAAACATTCATGCGTGGCGATAATCAGTAAGCTTCAGGTGGATCACATGTACACACACTTCCTTCAGCCAAAAAAAATAACGTATAGTAAATACTATTGACTGACCGGTTGGCGCAGTGACAAGACACTTGTCTTTCGCGCCGCAGGTCGTGGGTTCGATTCCCACCCAAGACAAACATTTGTATGCATGAATATGTCTGTTTGTCTTGTATCTCGATGTAAAGACCACCGCAGCAGCGTCCTTTTCTTAGTACGGTAGAACATACTGCGACCGTCAACCCGTCTACCAAGCGTGGCGATTATGGCACATTTCCCCCAATGATGCGATCAATGAGGAAGGCCTATGTCCAGCAGTGGACGATCATAGGCTGAGGAAGAGGAGGAGGAGGAGTAAATGCTATATAGATATATTAAAAAAAAATAATTTTGTCATTCTAATAAGTTATCAAAACTTGTTTAACAATGTTAAACAGCTAAAGTGTTTAATATTTTTTTATTTAATATTCACTGCAGCCATTTCCTGCTGTCAAAATTTAGCGGAATTCAACGATAAAGAGCAACTAAAAATAAAACGTAGAGAAATAAATTGTCTATAGTGCGCTGATGTGACCCTGAGTTGAAATGAGTCAATGTGTCTAAGCGCCATTTAAATGTAATATATTATATAAGTTTCGTCTTTATACATAAGTAAATAAAGTCTATAGGAGATTATTAATTTAATACAACTTTCTACTACTCAGTTGATATTCTAATTCTCATCGTCTATGACTGTCATAATTTTTAACTTAAAAATTCACGTCATTTTATTCAATTTGGGTAGACTGAGAATTAATTGTTTTTAACCGAACTTGTTAGATCACTAAGATGACAGACAGTGGACGTATCACGTCATCGCCGGTCCACAGCTAGATGTAGGCTTTTTCCAATGTTGCCATTTATTAAAAGACATAGTTTGTAAATGCAAAGTATAAACAATTTGTAAACAATTCTAACAGAATGAATAGCAGTTGTAACACAATAGGATGAGTGACCACTGGCGCAGCAACAATTTCTGTGCCGACGTCATCGTCTCTCGACTAATGTTCATTTATGACTTTGACTTTATACGAGTATGTTTGTGTGTATGTCATGATGTCTTGCTCTATGTTATCTGAGTAGGGTGTGTTATGATGCTGTACCATCGCGTATCAACGATAAGCGCTACTTTGTCGTATCGTAGTCAAACCAGATCCTTTGCAACATATTATATAAAGGAAAATCAAACTATGGTTACTAGATCCGCTTAATAAATCAAGAACAAGACGAGAAATATCAACTAAAAAAAGAATCGACCGCCATGTTTGTTTTTTACATGATTGACACTTTCTGGATGCTTATTGACACTAGCCATAATAAACTCACCCATAGACACTATCGGCGTTAAATAGCAAAATCGAGTAAAAACGTAAGTGTACATAACGTTTTTGCCCGACTGGCAGGAGGGTAATATTGTTGTATGTGTGAAGGTCCGTTCCATAATGAACGGCTAGACCGATTTTGAAGAATGAGGTGTTGCCTCATTTTCTATTCGTTTTCTTCTTCGGTGTGTCATTTTTATTTTAATCCATTTCTTCTACATATTATTATTATTATACCCTATATATTACATTTCCATATAATATTATTTTTAATATATATTTTTCTTCTCATCTTTAGCATTAATATTATCGTAAAGATGTAAAGAATGGAAGTTTTGACTAAGACATCTGATATTTTTATCAGCGATCACCTGAGTGCATCACCGTGTTAACGTAACATAAACATAACGATTTGAAATGTTTATCGCAGTCTCAGCTCCACGCACTGTTATAGTTAGCCCGTGGGCGTCGGTTCGAATCAGGTGGCCTATCCGGCGAGGAATTGTGCTAACTCGGTCACGGTGTCGACTTTCATGTCTTGATAATACATATTGTCATTTAACAAAAATCGGAATGTAAAATTACGCAACAACTCTTAAGAACTTTAGGTGCATTGTGAATCTTACGTACCACGCAGTAGACAAATAAATGAAAGGGAAAAGGCCATTGGAAGGAAGATATATTCGGTTACGGAATGAGAAGCAAAAGTGGATTTTTTATGTAATCCTGGTACTTTCCCGGGTGAAGCGATTCATTCTTAAAAGGTTTATCGCCATTCCTTAGTATCTGAACATTAATGTTTATCCTCTATTTCATTGTAAAGGTCAAATTTAACAAACGTTAACTTATGGCAAGCTATTGAATTTGTATGTAGTGCGTTTTGGTGACCGCGACCGTGACGCCACCGACGTCACAACCGCATAAGGCGCGGTTCATTGACTCGCATTGTGGTATACGAATTCATTTCCGTTCAATGGGAATACGTTGTGTTGTCAAGCGAAATTACCCGATAGCATTCCGATAACATGGTCATCGATCAGCGGTCAAACTGACGGAAGGGTAATTTTTTTTCTCCTGTAGCCTAAACGGCTTCACCGATTTTGATGAACGACGATGTGTTATTTTAGTGTTACGATTTTATGTAAATAAAACGTATGGCTTTTTAATAATCAATTTATTGTATTATGTTTTAAACTATTATTCCGATAAAACCTATCGAGAAAGATGCTTGGTTGCTAAGACAAGCATTACATTTATGAAATAGTTAAGGTATAGAACAAAGGAGCGTAGATAGTCCACGTCACCCACGACTAAGGGTCGTGTAGGAGGGAGGGGACGCACTTGGTGTTCCGGTGCGCTTTTCTAGATAATTTGGGTGGTTTGACCTCCCCAGGATGGCGCTGTTTCGGCTGCTGCCGCAGGCGATGCCGCGGATGTATGCGAGAGCGTTCCCTCAGCCCCACCGACATGCGCGGGAATAACAAGTCATTTGCTCATATTAATAATAAAAGTCTTGTCAACAGATGGACTGACGATTTGTTATTGTCTTTTTATTGGTTTTATAATATAAAACGAGATATCATAAGCACTTTCTTTGTCCTTAAGGGAGGCCTATTTCGAACAGTAGACGTTTTTAGGCTGATAATGTTGATGATGATGGGGTTTAAATTTATGCTTATTATCGAGGTGTTCTCGGACCTGGGCGTGGACGTCATCGACAGCGCGTTCGAGGGCTACAATGCCTGCGTGTTCGCGTACGGACAGACCGGCAGCGGGAAGACCTTCACCATGATGGGCTCGCCGGTAAGTGGTATAAACTAATTCGTCTAAATAATTGATTCGCCAACCACTTTAATGTAATTGGTTCACGCCGTCTAGGACTTGAACCGAGGTCTCAAAGTAGACTCAACAAACATTGAGTGATTAGTAAATGTGTTGAATATCTTTGAAAAATATGAATGTACAATTATAGGTTATTGGTCAATTATGCTGTAAATTATCGCGCAGTAATATTTGTGTGACCTTGAACAAAAGAAATATTGACAGTCCATTTTTAGATTGCGTTATGCATTTACATTAGATATAAACTAAAATTCGATTTATCTGATACAAAATCGTTTAATATATGTGCCGCGATAACGATTTGCGTCGCGCGTCAATTTGCGAAGATCACTTTGCAGGAATAAGATCACCATCGTTGGCGATGAACACGACTTCACAAAGCTTTCAATAATTTACTAATTTAAATTGTTTTAAATTGCAAATTAGTAAATTATTAAAAGCTGTATCTGCAGTGTGTTTTTTTCAACGAAATTGTTTGCAAAATTATATTTTATTTAAAACAACTTTGAGAACTAAAACGTGCAAATTTTATTTCATTACATTACACATCTGATTCTTATATGTTGAATTTTAATATTACTACAATGGCCATACAATTGACCATTGTGTCATTAATATTGAATGACAGAAATAGGGCAACCATATTTGATTGGTTTCATAGCGATCTGCACATAAACCTGTTTGATGTAGACCGAGATAGATACTCGCATGCTAAGTACATTAATATGTCGCTGTAGTAACTCCCTATAATCTTTACAGCATGATAACTGAGTCACGCGAAGTGACGACAAAAAAAAAACCAACGTCACAAAATCATTTGAGATTCGCTCGGGTTTCTAATGAGTCATTGTAGTCGCGCAACGTTGATTTCGTCGCTTGCCAGAGTAAACAGCCGAATTTGTCATGCCTTTGTACTTTTTATTACTTTCGAAACAGGTGAAGGTGAACCGTTTGGTTTGTCGACAATTACAAAAAGAAAATTTACAAAACTGTCACGTCCGGGATATTCAGAGATTGTCGGTAAATGTACTCTACGTTATCAGGCCTCAAATTGGTTCAGATGATGTGTCAATTGTACGACAGATCTAATTATACTTTCGAGCACGAAGTCATTTTATTTTTAGCCTAAAATTTTCTATGCGTCATTATTTTTTAATTTATTTTATTCTAGCCGAGCTTTGTTAAACTCGAGGATCACGGTGCCAATCTATACATGTGTGGCCTACAATCACGTCCAATTATGGAAGTTTGTATAATGACTTCACCAAACGATATATAAATTCACATAACGAGAAATGGATTGAGGCATCTTAGGCACTTTATTTAACTCGTGAATTCCCAATGTCACCTGTGGGTGACAGAGATTAGAGATTTTTTTTTTGCTTATAAAATAAAAAATAAGAAAAAATATTTATCTAATACGTTACATTTATTATTATTTTCATGATCTTATCACATAATAAAACTGTAGAGAAGAAAATAAGTCGTATTCTTTTTATTACCATATTAAGTTAGTATAAACTCCGCCCACTGTCACTGTAGTGTAGGTGTAATTTTTTTTATTATTTTTCATGTTTTAAATATCTAAACACGTTAATTAACGCAGAAAACAATACTTTTCCGTTTGTCCAGAAGCTTGGGAATTGACGGATTATAAGTGGAGTTTGTACATATATACATTAAATAAAAATTAGGTACTCAATACGTATTTATAAATAGACACTAGACATGAATATTGACAAAAGTCAGAAAAAATTAAACACTTCCCAGATAGAAAGCGAAGAAGGTTCAAATGCCAAATTTTAATTAGGTCAAAGAAGTACAATGCTACTTCTTTGACCTAATTAAAAAAGGGCATCAATTATCTCTAGGTGCATCTAATTAAAATAAAGGGAATCTGAGTTAGAGGGAACTTGTTCAAATTCTTAGAAAATTATTTAAGTAATCGCAATCAAAGGGTAAAAATAGGAAAATACAATAGTGATGACCTCAAAATAACATTTGGTGTACCTTAGGGAAGCGTGTTTGGGACCTACATTATTCATAGTATACATTAATGACTTGTGTAACTTAAAGTTCGTGTCGTATTTCATCCATAAAAACTATAGCAGTATCGTACGCGGACGATACTGTTAAATTTTTTATGGGTGAAATTTGGGAAGAAATGCACAACGCAGCGGAAACTGGCATGAGAAAGGTATCAATGTGGCTGTCTCCATTAAGAGCCGTACGCAACCCGCTAACTTTAATATAAAGATTCACAGCTGCAGTAACCTGCAAAATGAATGTCCCTGCCCAAGTATAGAACAAGTTGTTTCAACCAAATATCTTCGAGTAATGGTTGACCATAGATTATGTTGGCACAGTGATATAGAACTAGAAATTAAATGAAAATACATACACACACACGAAGAACGGGATATTCTGGCACAAGTATATTACATACTTAAAAGGGTGCCCCAGGAAACTATGTGTTATGTACAAATAAACTATTTTATTATTTTATTTATTAATTAATATCACTCATCCGTCATTATTTCAGGAATGCCAAGGGCTTATCCCGCGCATCTGCCGGCAGCTGTTCTCGCGTATGGCGGCCGGCAAGGAGTCTGGGTCCTCCTATCGCACAGAAGTCAGCTACTTGGAGATCTACAATGAGCGCGTCAAGGACCTCCTGTCAGGGGACGCGGGACATTCCCTTAGGGTCCGCGAGCATCCGAAACTAGGGCCTTACGTGCAGGACCTGTCGCGACATCTCGTGTCGGATTATGATGATATACAGGTGAGTAGTTTATCTATATATATATATATATATACTGTGAATGAGATTATGTATAAAAATATCACATAAAATAAAAAATCTTTTAAGTTAGAAAAATAATATGTTGGTTGTACCAGGAGTGCATGGAGCGCGGTAACCAACAGCGGACGACCGCATCGACGCAGATGAACGACGTGTCGTCTCGCTCGCACGCCATCTTCACGCTGACGTTCGTGCGCGCCGGGTACACGCGACACAATAACATGCCCAGCGAGACGCTCTCCAAGGTGCACCTCGTCGACCTCGCCGGCAGGTGAACCACTAACCTTCCTCTGTTTTATGCTCGCCTGGTACTTTTTAAAGACGCTGCTCATATTTACTCACGAAAGCGCCCCCGCGGCTTGGGATGGACATTGTTAAACTTGTACCTGGAGAGGTTCACGTCGTCGGCTTCGCAGACAGGTGAAAAACTCCTTGTGTTTTATGCGACACCGGTACTAATTCACATACAGGGGAATCCCTGAATAGAGAATTCTTTTATTCTTCCAAATATTGATCTGTCAAAAAAGGGCATGTAAGATTTGATTGTAGGTCAAATATTTAGTTTCATAACACGTTTTGCTTGTTGTCTAATATATATGTCCATGTTTTACCGCTGGTACCTTTTTCCTTTTACCATATTATATTTCCTTTTATAAATTAAATTAACAGTTTGTGCTGTAAATTCATTTAAGAACCCATCTCAAAATTAATGACATTAAAACCTCTTACTTCCACACTGACTTTGATAGCAGTCATTTTTGAACGTCGATTTTGTATGGGACAGTCTGTAGAGGTACGTAAATGTATGGAGCAAACTATATTTCCTATCAATGTAGTAAATACATTGCAGTAAGCATACATTGATAACGTTAAAAAAGGCAATTGCAGAGAATAATACCTGGATATTTCACTTAACAAATGGATAATATAGAATCAAAATTTACGATCTGACTTATTCGATACAGTCATATTGATGATTCGGATTCTATGGCTTGTAAAAGGATGCGTTGTGTTGCAGCGAGCGCGCGGACGCGACGGGCGCGACGGGGCAGCGGCTGGTGGAGGGCGCGCACATCAACAAGTCGCTGGTCACCCTCGGCTCCGTCATCTCCGCGCTCGCAGAGTCCAGCCAGCAGGCCGACAGTCAGTGATCATACCATTTACTCTTCTTATAATAGATTTTTTTTAAAATAAAATTTAGATCTATTAGAAATTTTAAACATCCTGTATACTTGATCTATCACAAACTTTGGACTCATCTGCATGGTTGAACTATCTATTCCAACAACTAAATATAGCAAAGAGTTGCATCTGTTACTGTTATTGTATTATTTCGAGTTGCGTAACATTATTGATGGTATTTAACAAGCACAAATTAATGTTATTTGCATATTCTTTTCAGATCGGACTCCAAAAAGCAAGAAAAGTGTGTTCATCCCATACCGAGACTCGGTGCTGACGTGGCTCCTCAAAGACTCCCTCGGCGGCAACTCCAAGACCATCATGATAGCTGCGGTCAGTGCACACCGAAATGATTTCATCATAATATATCAATATATTAAAGTCATATTTCTTTGCATAAACATTGGTGTATTTGAATGTGTATACAGATATCGCCTGCGGACTGCAACTACGGCGAGACGCTGTCGACACTGCGCTACGCCAACCGCGCCAAGAACATCATCAATAAGCCCACCATCAACGAGGACCCTAACGTCAAGCTCATCCGCGAGCTGCGCGACGAGATCGACAAGCTGCGCGCGCAGATCGCGCACAACACGGTCAGTGCACCAATTTAATATGTATAGAATACGCGAGGCAAACGAGCAGCGGGTCGGTCACCTAACATTAAGTGAACCGACGCCCATGGACATCCGCAACACCAGAGGAACAGCAGATGGGTTGCCGGCCTTTAAGGAGGAAGAACACTCTCTTCTTGAAGGCCCTAAGTCATATCGGTTTGGAAATACCGCTGGGGACAGATCTTTCCACAACGCGGCTGTGCGAAGCAGGAAGTTCCGCGAAAACCGCACGGTTGTGGAATGCCAACCATCAACGTAACATGGGCACCCCATTGTAACTGGAGCTCTCTCGAATTGTGTAACAGTTCTACGGAACAATCTCTATAGTATAGACGGTAGAAAATGCAGAGACGCGACGTCTCTTTGCAACGCCAGAGGATCAAGCCGATCAGTAAGGGCTCGGTCGTTGATCATTTACTATGTGTATGTAGATATCGCTTGGACTGGAAGAATCAATCCCTCGACCACCTTCATTGATTGAACTTCTGCAATGGTGACTAAAACATCGATCTATCTTAGCAAAGACATAGTTGCCGCTCAAAAACCTTTTGCCTCCACTAGTCAGCCGTTTTATGAGCAATATAAATAAACAAGACCCTTTATTTCCCGTAAACTTTAAGTATTAATTAAATAATTTGTAGGTAATATAATGTTAATAAATGTATGGTTAATATGGTGGTATATTATTTACAGGAAGTTTTAGATAGGCCTCAATCACATTTTGTCATGTTTTAAGAGTAATATATTTCCTTTATGCTTTATTTTCTTATGAACAGAATCCGGTGGAAGCAGAACCCGCGGTACTGGCAACACTGCAGCGGAAGGAAGCACAAGAGAAAGTCCTCACAGAGAAGTGGACAGAGAAGTGGCGAGAAACTCAGCAGATACTGCAGGAGCAGAAGGCGCTGGGGCTTCGCAAGAGCGGCCTCGGCGTCGTGCTGGACTCGGACATGCCGCACCTTGTCGGCATCGACGACAATTTGTTGTCCACTGGCGTCACGCTCTACCATCTCAAGGTGAATGTTTCTACTTCTTTCTTAAGAACATGTTTTTGTCAAAAATTACTGACTACTCTTAATAAGTATTGTATCATATTGAAATAATGATTATTTATTTAGTATATACATACGCTCACGCTCTTAATACAGAGGGGTAGGCAGATATTATGGATTTCAAACTGCCACTGCCACTCATTACTTTAGCGAAGGCTTCAATATCTTCAAGGGAACATCGACGCCGCCGAACAGAGCAGATCTGAGCTCAGGTGGTCCCTCAATACTTAGCTTAGTTGAAGACTGGGGAATGTTAGATCTTATACTAATGTGGAGTCGATAATAATTATCAGGAGGGCGAGACGGTGATAGGCAGCGAGGAGCTGTCGCCCACGCCGGACATCGTGCTGAGCGGCGCGGGCGTGCTGCCGCTGCACTGCCGCGTGGCGCTGCGCGACGGCGTCGCCACGCTGCTGCCCGCGCCCGGCGCGCAGTGCTGGCTCAACACCGTGCTGCTTGACGGGCCCGCAAAGCTTAGCCAGGGTAACAACAAACAACTTTCCCCACTTATCAATTTATTGTTGATAGTTCAATTTTTTTAACACTGGTAGAGTTCTGCGATGATGACCTCGCAGAAATCTGGCGAGAAGCAGAAGTATTTAAGGCTTCTCAATTACTGAAGATAAAGATATGATTTTTAATCAGAGCAAAATGTTATGTAGCAGTAGAATTTAGACATTGCTACGTGCAAGTCGCGCTAATGAAAAATTTAATTACATTTATTTTTATTATTAATTTACATCTACAAAAAAAAAACTAAATGAAAAATTTCAGTAAAAGTGTCACATTGGCGAGTAAAACTAACGTAAAGGGATCATTAATAACAGTCTGTCGGCTGCTGTATGGAGCACGAACTCTGTTTTATTAATGATTAAGTTTTGAATGTATTTAATATTGTAGTCATTTCGAAATCCGCGTCCATCTGAGTCGTAGCATCCGTTCAGCTTCGTCAGACTGTGTTCGCATGACGTCTGACACAAAAAGACAAACGACTGAATTGCATTGATAAAAATTGGTTTCAACACAAAATTTGATTTGTTACTTTGAAGCGTTGGAGTATTGAAGTTCAGAAAGTGATTTTAAAAGGGTATGAAAAGTTTTTATTTTTGAAGTCGTTGCTATAAATAAAATGTTTTAAAGGTAATGAATGTAATATCTTTCTGCAATGTAAACGATTACTTTGATGTTCTGCACAACGAATTGATTACACGACTACAAAAAAAAATTCATTCTTTGTCTTTCAAGGTTTATTTCATTATTTTTCGATTAATTATGCACAAAAACGAAAAGAAAATACCTTTTTTTTTGGTATAAGGTTTGCATTTGTGATAGTTATAGTAATGATATTAATTTTTGATTTTTTTTTAATTTTTATTAATTTTAATACACTCAAAAATACCGCGCGATCAGAGTGGGGTTATAACGTTCACATAGTACCGCTAGGTGGCACTCGAGTGATGACTGACAACGATCAGGTTATTCAGTTACAAGTCTAGAAAAACTTAAAATGTCGCGAAAGTATAAATATGATGTTGATGCATTTTGTTACATCTGTGGTCAATTTATTAAAGTTCAAGACGCAAAACACGAACTTAACATATATCACGTTCTCTGTGAAGCCTGTCTCATTCGGCATCAAGACAAGTCATGGGCTGCACTTCTTGCTTGTAGTTATTGTAAAAGATGTTTGAAGGGTAAGTAATTTTAATTAAGCGGCGATTCCAATATAATAGACATATTAATTTTTATTTCTATATTTTAGGTTGAAAAATAAAAGCGTACACTTTTAAATTATTTTCTACTTTTTTTTAAGTTATTTTGATAGCGAAACTTAATAAAAATAAAACATGTTTATTTGAATGGTTTCATCTTCAATAAAAATGAAAACCACAAATTTTGAAAATTTTGTTCAATCGGTCGTTTAATTACGACCTAAAATATCGAAATTTTATGTTTTAAAGTCAAAGTAAAATTTTGTGTTGATCCGTGTTATTGTTTATCGAAATGCGAGTTATTGTTATCCGTAATGCGAGCCTTCACAATATATCACTGAATAAATGCGTAGATATTTCAAAACAATATTAAATGATAAATGATGTGGCAGGTTTTTCTCTACTTGCTAATCTTTCTCCACCCTTTTCTTATCTATTTTTCCTTATTTACATTCCTACTGTGCCCTAGGTAATAGTTGGCAAGTCCTTTGTTTATTGCAAATGTCTCTCAATGGGTCTCTCCCATCTCTTCTCATAAAAAATGTAATTACGACTTACATATCCACTAAGATAGATTGTAATCTTGTTCCAGGTTGCATATTACTGTTAGGGAGAACCAACATGTTCCGCTACAACGACCCGGCGGAGGCGGCCAAGCTGCGGCAGGAGGGCAGCGCGTCCGTCATGAACCTGTCGCGCCTCTCGCTGCTCTCCTGGTCCACCACCGACCTCGCCGCCAGCACTGAGAACCTTAACACAACACTCTCGTTAGTAACTCTCTTAGTTAATTGCTCTTACGCCTTAAATTTATTTAAATGGGATCAAAACTGGTGCTATAATTAAATATCGCTCGCGTGATTCAGATTGACCTCACAACGCCATCTATCAGAATATTATAAATTTAGGCTTGCATCTATAATCTGTCACGCAATGCTGGAATTTTCCGTTATCTTAATATATAAAAATCCAGTGTCACAATATATGTTCCCAGTGAAGTCTTCACTGACTCAATCGACTTTGATGAAAGTTGGCATTTATGTGTAATTTGGTCCAATTTGAGAGATAGGATAGTTTTTATTTCGATTAATGGCCTCAATAATTTATAAAGAAACAATAAACATTATCAAGGTTGATTGTTGTTATTAATCGTAAGTTTGGTGAATCTCGAACAGATGGCTTCTCCGATTTTTTACAGAAATCTGTCGGATCGCTTATCATGAACTCCTCATAGATGGCGCTACCGTTGAATTCTAAATTTTTTTTCAACTACACGCGGTGGATGTGATTTTTAGATAGATTTTATTTTCATGTGTTGTATATTATTTTGGATATCTATTTGACTACTAATTTACAGTTACATAATGCAGTGAAATATAAGAACAACAAAATTATAGTACAATGATTTATTCACATAAAATTTTCAGTGAAATGCCACCAAAAAAATCTAACCTCAACAAGCCCGTAGCAAAAAGGCTCGGCATCGACATCTTGAAAGAGCTCACGAATCAGTCCAACACGGAGCGGAAAGAAATAAATCGCAAAGAATTCGCTTAGCTGATATTCGTGTGCATGAATCAAGAGAACAGCGCGATAATCTCCAAGAATATTTATTGAGAACAAGAGCAGCACGTGGAGAACACATAGATTCAATTAGAGAACGAGTCCGAGAGAGGCAGCGGACCAGTCGCACGTTTATATGTGAATCATTTGGTCATCTTGCGTTTAATTGTCATTGTTGTTAAAAATTTTACTGATCGAGAGTGTCATCGCAGATATAATAAATAACTATCTAAATCATAATTGGCTTAGTAATCGTGCTATTTTGGCAGCAAAAAAGTCTTGATGTAAATCTAATTAACTACCAGATACAAATATTACCAGGTGATTTGTTGTCGTCCAAGTTAATCGACGCTACTGTTGATGAAAATGATGCAGTGAATTTTCCAATTGAATTTTGAATAGACATATCAGGAATGCTACCACACAATCTTCGATTAAAAATTGGATCACCGATTATTCTTCTGCGTAATTTGAAACCCCCCCCCCCCCTCCTTAACTATGCAACGGTACACGTTTAGTAATCAAAAAAATCACCGGAAATGTTCTCGAAGCAAATATTTTGATAGGAAAGTTTAAAGGAGAAATCGTTCTGTTACTACGCATTCCAATGATACCGTCAGATTCTCTAATACCATTCAAAAGACTGTAATTTCCTATTCGTTTAGCTTTCGCAACGGCTATAAATAAATCACAAGGCCAAACAATGTCTATTTGCGGCTTAGATTTAGAGAATCCATGTTTCTCCTTAACCTATAAACCTTCTAGTTTATTTGTGCTAACAAAAGCCAGGTGGACCAAAAATATTGTTCATTGATTGGCCCTTCAGTAAACTTTAACTGTGATATATTTTAATTTAAGGTTATCACAGTATTTATTAATAAAATGAAATCGAAAATGTTATGTTAATTTGTGTTCAATGTTGTATTTCAAATCCTTCCTAAATCACTCAGCCACATCAACGCGTGGTCGGGTCTGCTAGTGGTTTATAAATAACAACTGGTATTGTTACAGCGACCTGGAGAGCGAGATCAAGTGTGAACGTATCGAAGCGCAGCGCGCGGAGCTGGAGCGCGAGCGGCAGCAGTTCCTGCTGCAGCAGCAGGAGCGGCAACGGCGCTGGCACGAGGAGCGCGAGCAGCTGCTCATGGCGCAGAAGAAGCTCGATGAGGTTTGTGCATTTGTGTGATATGTAAAACATTTGACATGTAAATCCGACCGCAAATTATATGTAAATGCGGAGAGAAAGGTACGCGTATTCCCCGATGTTCAAGTCGAGTCGGTAATCTGTGGTGTTTTCCCGATTTATCTGACCTATACATATAATGGCTATTACCGCTGCAAAAATTAAAGAACAGAACTTTCTGAATTACAGATCCAGTATATGCACTGCATTATTCTTTTGTATTGAAAGTGTTCGTGTTGTTTAGGAACGTTCAGCGATGGAACGAGAGTACGCGGCGGCGTGCCGGCGGCTGTCGGGGGACTGGCGCGCGCTGGAGCGGGGCTGGGCGCTGCGGCGGCGTGCGCTGCGCTGCAGGCAGCGCGAGCTGGCGGCTCGGGTGCAGCGGCACGGCGCCGCGGAGACTGCTGCGCGCGCGCACGTGAGTACTACGATCTGTAAAGTATCCGGCAAACTTGTTGAACAAATGGCCTTGACTGCGCAGAAGCGAATTTTAGTTCTCGTTGCATATATAGTCGGAACAAATATTTTTCCTATTTTATAAGTACACATAATGACAAAACTACAATAACATTTAAATATATATTAGGTCCTTACATATGAAATTGGCGTTTTGTACGGGAGGAATATAAAGTCATTTTTTTATGTAAAATATATTT